>JAMYCR010000190.1:0-30000 GCA_028830335.1 Eucera pruinosa
AGGCTTTCCTACCGATAGACGGAGGTGCTCATAATATATTCTACCTGGACATGATCTAAAATACCCCCGACAAAACTTCAAACCCCTGTACATGGCGTCCACTGATATCGCTAAAGCATTCGATTCAGTTTCGCATAAGACCATCAGAGACACACTAGAAATAATGGGCCTACCCAGCCCGATGGTAGCGTATATCATGGACACGTACGAACGGGGAAATACCACTTATCATGTGGCAAATGGAAATCGGAGCAATTTAAGCCTGCCTGGGGGTCAAACAGGGTGATCCCCTATCGCCTATTATATTTAATATGGTGATAGACCGACTCCTAAGGCGGCTACCACCTGAGACCGGGGTGGCAGTTGGAGGCAACCATTTTAGTGCGTTGGCATTCGCCGACGACCTAATATTTATTGCGCAAACACCTGTTGGCCTCCAACTGACGATAGACACAGCCTCTGATTTTCTAAAGCAGTGCGGACTTAACATAAGCGCCTCTAAGTCCTTCACTGTCTCATTGACGAACGTACCACACATGAAGAAGTCGGTGGTGGATGGCAAAACACAGTTCACGTGTTTCTCGCGACGACTACCAGCCTTGAAGCGAGAGGATGAGTGGAAGTATTTGGGAGTCCCATTTTCACCTGAAGGGCGAACAACAGCCCGGCCAGAGGTCGAATTTAAGGCAGCATTGGATAGGCTAACACAGGCACCGTAAAACTCAGCAGAGACTCTTTGCTCTTCGAGTAATGGTCTTACCAGGGCTCTACCATCTATTAACCCTTGGCAACACGACGCTGAGTAGACTGAATAAGATTGATATCTTGTCTCGTGCCGCGGTGAGGAAGTGGCTTACTCTCCCGCATGACACCGTGAACGCCTACTTCCATGCAAGTGCCAGAGAAGGCGGACTGTCGATACCATCTATGCGATGGCTAATGCCTCTCCACAGATTGGAAAGGCTTCGAACGCTTGCCGCCAAACAACAACAGCCTGATTCTTTCCTCATGCAGGAAATACAGAAGACGGCACGGCGGCTGACAGAAAACCGCATTGAGTACAACACCTTGAACCTGGTGAAAAAAAAAATGGGCAGACCTGCTACACTCTTTCGAACGATGGCCACGGCCTCAAAGAATCTGGGAACGTTACCTCAACAACACCTGTGGGTTACAGAAGGGAACCGCCTCCTAAGCGGTAGAGGACTTTATTCAACGCGACAAAGCTCCGCATTAACGCTTTGCCTACAAGATCCAGGACGACCCGCGGTAGAACGCCCGACCGCAGCTGTAGAGCTGGTTGTAATGCCGTGGAAACACTGAACCACGTGCTCCAGCAATGCCACAGAACGCATAGAGCTAGAATTCAGAGGCACGATGCATAGTTAACTATATCAGACGGACTCTATGCAAAAATATTCAGTAGTAGAGAAGGAGCCTCACTTTTAACACCGCACAAGGTCTACGAAAACCGGACCCTTGTAGCAAAATGTGGGCACTACGGCCCTTGTGCTTGATGCGCAAGTCGTCAATGAACATTTGGACTTGGAAACGGCTCATAAAATAAAGTTGAGAAATACCACCTACTCGACAGCGCCATTCGAGACCGATACGCGGTCACCAGCGTATCTTACTTGACTGCCACACTCAATTACCGTGGGGTATGGAGTGAATCATCAGCCAGCGAACTAATTAAAATGAAGCTCCTCAAAGCAAACGAGTTAAAGATCATCTCAACTCGAGTCCTCGTGGGCGGACTAAACAGCTTTTGGCGATTTAATAAGACCACATCAATGAGAACGGATCGGGAACGTATGGGGGTTGGGTAGTTGGAGGCATCGACTAACTTGGTGAGAAACGGTACTACCTGCCATCTCAGGTATAAACGGGACAGGTGGTGGTTTTAGTGGGTAGGCATGTCCTCTGTGAGTCCCACACTACCGGTCGAACAACCAATCCGGTGTGCGTAACAGCATTTCCCCACCTGTTCCAAAAAAAAAAAAAAAAAAAAAAAAAAAAAAAAAAAAAAAAAAAAAAAAAAAAAAAAAAAAAAAAAAAAAAAATAGCCAAATGCCTCGTCATCTAATTAGTGACGCGCATGAATGGATTAACGAGATTCCCAATCTGTCCCTATCTACTTTCTAGCGAAACCACTGCCAAGGGAACGGGCTTGGAAAAATTAGCGGGGAAAGAAGACCCTGTTGAGCTTGACTCTAGTCTGGCATTGTAAGGAGACATGAGAGGTGTAGCATAAGTGGGAGATGGTAACATCGCCGGTGAAATACCACTACTTTCATCGTTTCTTTACTTACTCGGTTAGGCGGAGCGCGTGCGCCGGTGTTTCGACCCGGTCGTCACGGTGTTCTAGTGCCAAGCGTGTAAGAGTGGTGTGAGACCTTCGCGGTCGATCGCCAAAAATACTCCCGCGTGATCCGATTCGAGGACACTGCCAGGCGGGGAGTTTGACTGGGGCGGTACATCTGTCAAAGAATAACGCAGGTGTCCTAAGGCCAGCTCAGCGAGGACAGAAACCTCGCGTAGAGCCAAAGGGCCAGAGCTGGCTTGATCTCGATGTTCAGTACGCATAGAGACTGCGAAAGCACGGCCTATCGATCCTTTTCGCTTGGAAGAGTTTTCAGCAAGAGGTTGTCAGAAAAGTTACCACAGGGATAACTGGCTTGTGGCGGCCAAGCGTTTCATAGCGGACGTCGCTTTTTGATCGTTCGATGTGGGTTCTTCCTGTCATCGCGAAGGAGAATTCGCCAAGCGTCCGGATTGTTCACCCGCCAACAGGGAACGTGAGCTGGGGTTAGACCGTCGTGAGACCGGTTAGTTTTACCCTCCTGATGACTAGTCGTTGCGATAGTTAATCATGCTCAGTACGAGAGGAACCGCAGGTTCGGGACATTTGGTTCACGCACTCGGTCGAGCGGCCGGTGGGTGCGAACGCTACCATCCGTGGGATTATGCCTGAACGCCTCTAAGGCCGTATCCTTTTCTAGTCAAAGGAAGGCAACGATATCTCTAGGAGTCTCGTGTGGGTCGAAAGGCTCAAAACAATGTGAAACTACTAGGTGGCCGGCCCATCGTGACCGGTCATCGCACGGGCCCCAGTTTGCCGTACGGGCGTCATTCGGATTCGTCGTCGGGATCTTGCCGAACGACGGCCGCGGCGCTCTAGCGGTCGATCATGGGTACTCCAAGTTCGACGTCGAGACTCGGAATCGTCTGTAGACGACTTAGGTTACCTGGCGGGGTGTTGTACTCGGTAGAGGCAAGTTACCACGCTGCGATCTGTTGAGACTCAGCCCTATGCTTGGGGATTCGTCTTGTCGGTTAGACGAGCCCCCACAGAGGGAGGAGGAGAAAAGAAGTTTCACAAATATATGTTATATTTATTATATATACATATAATATATATATAAGATGGAAAGATAGAGTGAAAGAGAAGGAGGAGGGAAAGATAAAGAAATTTCGACGAGACGTGGGATATAGAGCGGCTCGATCGAAAGAAGATTATTTCGATAGGGGAAAATAGCTAAACGCGCGCGCGTAGCGCTGCGCGTGATTTTTTTTACCCTCTGAAATATATATTATATATATATATATGAGAATAGATATATAAGAAAAAATCCAAAGCAATACGCCGCTGGAACTTGGAAAAAATAACACCATCAAAGCAATACGCCGCTGGCACTTGGAAAAAATAACACAATCAAAGCAATACGCCGCTGGCACTTGGAAAAAATAACACAATCAAAGCAATACGCCGCTGGCACTTGGAAAAATAATAACACCATCAAAGCAATACGAACCTAACATAAGCCAGTCGTGACCATATCACGTACCTAACCTACGCCGACCTTGGATTCGCCATGAACCTAACCCGAACCATGACTGAGCTAGTCGCGCATCTAACTACAAACCCAACCGGGACAATATCAGAACTCACCGAAAACCCAACGCGTACCGAACTTGACTTCATAGCGAGTCGTCAGGCCGGAACGGCAGCCGTTGCATGCTCAGGTCTTCGGACCGACCCGACCTCTGAGGGATCTGTGGTACGTTTTCTGAGCCTCGAGCGACACGCCTGGACGATGGTATCGTCGCTCGACCTGGCTGCGGAGCGACACGTGGGGGGAGGGGGTGGTCCGTGCTGCGGCCGGGCAGCGGGGGGACAACACCGGAGGCAATGACGGTAGCGCGCTTAGGCGTCGGAGCAACTCGACCGAAGAATATGCAGCGACGCGCTCCGAGATGCGAAGCGACGTGACCGAATGATAGCACGTAAACGTGCACCAAGGCTTGAAGCGACTCGCCCGAAGCATCGCTTGTAACACGCTCCCAACCGCGTAGCGATGCGACCGAAGGATCGCAAGTAAACGTACGCCAGTTCTTGGAGCGACTCGACCGGTAGTGCTGCAGTAACTCGCACCGCGTCCCGGAGCGACGTGACCGAAGGATCGCAAGTAAACGTACGCCAGTACTTGGAGCGACTCGACCGATAGTGCTGCAGTAACTCGCACCGAGCCCCGGAGCGACGTGACCGAATGATAGCACGTAAACGTGCACCAAGGCTTGAAGCGACTCGCCCGAAACCGCGGTGGTAACACGCAGCGTAGCGCGCGGCGGTGCGACCGAAGGATCGCAAGTAAACGTACGCCAGTTCTTGGAGCGACTCGACCGGTAGTGAACGCAGTAACTCGCACCGCGTCCCGGAGCGACATGACCGAATGATCGCAAGTAAACGTACGCCAGTACTTGGAGCGACTCGACCGATAGTGCTTCAGTAACTCGCACCGAGCCCCGGAGCGACGTGACCGAATGATAGCACGTAAACGTGCACCAAGGCTTGAAGCGACTCGCCCGAATCATCGCTTGTAACACGCTCCCAACCGCGTAGCGATGCGACCGAAGGATCGCAAGTAAACGTACGCCAGTACTTGGAGCGACTCGACCGGTAGTGCTGCAGTAACTCGCACCGAGCCCCGGAGCGACGTGACCGAATGATAGCACGTAAATCGTGCACCAAGGCTTGAAGCGACTCGCCCGAAGCATCGCTTGTAACACGCTCCCAACCGCGTAGCGATGCGACCGAAGGATCGCAAGTAAACGTACGCCAGTTCTTGGAGCGACTCGACCGGTAGTGCTGCAGTAACTCGCACCGAGCCCCTGAGCGACTTGACCGTATGATAGCACGTAAACGTGCTCCAAGGCATGAAGCGACTCGCCCGAAGCATCGCTTGTAACACGCTCCCAGCCGCGGAGCGATTCGACCGTATGATCGCAAGTAAACGTACGCCAGTACGTGGAGCGACTCGACCGGTAGTGCTGCAGTAACTCGCACCGCGTCCCGGAGCGACATGACCGAATGATCGCAAGTAAACGTACGCCAGTACTTGGAGCGACTCGACCGGTAGTGCTGCAGTAACTCGCACCGAGCCCCGGAGCGACGTGACCGAATGATAGCACGTAAACGTGCACCAAGGCTCGAAGCGACTCGCCCGAAGCATCGCTTGTAACACGCTCCCAACCGCGTAGCGATGCGACCGAAGGATCGCAAGTAAACGTACGCCAGTTCTTGGAGCGACTCGACCGGTAGTGCTGCAGTAACTCGCACCGCGTCCCGGAGCGACATGACCGAATGATCGCAAGTAAACGTACGCCAGTACTTGGAGCGACTCGACCGATAGTGCTTCAGTAACTCGCACCGAGCCCCGGAGCGACGTGACCGAATGATAGCACGTAAACGTGCACCAAGGCTTGAAGCGACTCGCCCGAATCATCGCTTGTAACACGCTCCCAACCGCGTAGCGATGCGACCGAAGGATCGCAAGTAAACGTACGCCAGTACTTGGAGCGACTCGACCGGTAGTGCTGCAGTAACTCGCACCGAGCCCCGGAGCGACGTGACCCAATGATAGCACGTAATCGTGCACCAAGGCTTGAAGCGACTCGCCCGAAGCATCGCTTGTAACACGCTCCCAACCGCGTAGCGATGCGACCGAAGGATCGCAAGTAAACGTACGCCAGTTCTTGGAGCGACTCGACCGGTAGTGCTGCAGTAACTCGCACCGAGCCCCTGAGCGACTTGACCGTATGATAGCACGTAAACGTGCTCCAAGGCATGAAGCGACTCGCCCGAAGCATCGCTTGTAACACGCTCCCAACCGCGGAGCGATTCGACCGTATGATCGCAAGTAAACGTACGCCAGTACGTGGAGCGACTCGACCGGTAGTGCTGCAGTAACTCGCACCGAGCCCCGGAGCGACGTGATCGAATGATAGCACGTAAACGTGCACCAAGGCTTGAAGCGACTCGACCGAAGCATCGCTTGTAACACGCTCCCAACCGCGTAGCGATGCGACCGAAGGATCGCAAGTAAACGTACGCCAGTTCTTGGAGCGACTCGACCGGTAGTGCTGCAGTAACTCGCACCGAGCCCCTGAGCGACTTGACCGTATGATAGCACGTAAACGTGCTCCAAGGCATGAAGCGACTCGCCCGAAGCATCGCTTGTAACACGCTCCCAGCCGCGGAGCGATTCGACCGTATGATCGCAAGTAAACGTACGCCAGTACGTGGAGCGACTCGACCGGTAGTGCTGCAGTAACTCGCACCGAGCCCCGGAGCGACGTGACCGAATGATAGCACGTAAACGTGCGCCAAGGCTTGAAGCGACTCGCCCGAAGCATCGCTTGTAACACGCTCCCAACCGCGTAGCGATGCGACCGAAGGATCGCAAGTAAACGTACGCCAGTACTTGGAGCGACTCGACCGATAGTGCTGCAGTAACTCGCACCGAGCCCCGGAGCGACTTGACCGAATGATAGAACGTAAACGTGCACCAAGGCTTTGAAGCGACTCGCCCGAAGCATCGCTTGTAACACGCTCCCAACCGCGTAGCGATGCGACCGAAGGATCGCAAGTAAACGTACGCCAGTACTTGGAGCGACTCGACCTGTAGTGCTGCAGTAACTCGCACCGAGCCCCGGAGCGACTTGACCGAATGATAGCACGTAAACGTGCACCAAGGCTTGAAGCGACTCGCCCGAAGCATCGCTTGTAACACGCTCCCAACCGCGTAGCGATGCGACCGAAGGATCGCAAGTAAACGTACGCCAGTTCTTGGAGCGACTCGACCGGTAGTGCTGCAGTAACTCGCACCGCGTCCCGGAGCGACATGACCGAATGATCGCAAGTAAACGTACGCCAGTTCTTGGAGCGACTCGACCGGTAGTGCTGCAGTAACTCGCACCGAGCCCCGGAGCGACGTGATCGAATGATAGCACGTAAACGTGCACCAAGGCTTGAAGCGACTCGACCGAAGCATCGCTTGTAACACGCTCCCAACCGCGTAGCGATGCGACCGAAGGATCGCAAGTAAACGTACGCCAGTTCTTGGAGCGACTCGACCCGTAGTGCTGCAGTAACTCGCACCGCGTCCCGGAGCGACATGACCGAATGATCGCAAGTAAACGTACGCCAGTGCTTGGAGCGACTCGACCGATAGTGCTGCAGTAACTCGCACCGAGCCCCGGAGCGACTTGACCGAATGATAGCACGTAAACGTGCACCAAGGCTTGAAGCGACTCGCCCGAATCATCGCTTGTAACACGCTCCCAACCGCGTAGCGATGCGACCGAAGGATCGCAAGTAAACGTACGCCAGTACTTGGAGCGACTCGACCGGTAGTGCTGCAGTAACTCGCACCGAGCCCCGGAGCGACGTGACCGAATGATAGCACGTAAACGTGCACCAAGGCTTGAAGCGACTCGCCCGAATCATCGCTTGTAACACGCTCCCAACCGCGTAGCGATGCGACCGAAGGATCGCAAGTAAACGTACGCCAGTACTTGGAGCGACTCGACCGGTAGTGCTGCAGTAACTCGCACCGAGCCCCGGAGCGACGTGACCGAATGATAGCACGTAAACGTGCACCAAGGCTCGAAGCGACTCGCCCGAAGCATCGCTTGTAACACGCTCCCAACCGCGTAGCGATGCGACCGAAGGATCGCAAGTAAACGTACGCCAGTTCTTGGAGCGACTCGACCGGTAGTGCTGCAGTAACTCGCACCGACCCCCTGAGCGACTTGACCGTATGATAGCACGTAAACGTGCTCCAAGGCATGAAGCGACTCGCCCGAAGCATCGCTTGTAACACGCTCCCAGCCGCGGAGCGATTCGACCGTATGATCGCAAGTAAACGTACGCCAGTACGTGGAGCGACTCGACCGGTAGTGCTGCAGTAACTCGCACCGAGCCCCGGAGCGACGTGACCGAATGATAGCACGTAAACGTGCGCCAAGGCTTGAAGCGACTCGCCCGAAGCATCGCTTGTAACACGCTCCCAACCGCGTAGCGATGCGACCGAAGGATCGCAAGTAAACGTACGCCAGTACTTGGAGCGACTCGACCGATAGTGCTGCAGTAACTCGCACCGAGCCCCGGAGCGACTTGACCGAATGATAGAACGTAAACGTGCACCAAGGCTTGAAGCGACTCGCCCGATGCATCGCTTGTAACACGCTCCCAACCGCGTAGCGATGCGACCGAAGGATCGCAAGTAAACGTACGCCAGTACTTGGAGCGACTCGACCTGTAGTGCTGCAGTAACTCGCACCGAGCCCCGGAGCGACTTGACCGAATGATAGCACGTAAACGTGCACCAAGGCTTGAAGCGACTCGCCCGAAGCATCGCTTGTAACACGCTCCCAACCGCGTAGCGATGCGACCGAAGGATCGCAAGTAAACGTACGCCAGTTCTTGGAGCGACTCGACCGGTAGTGCTGCAGTAACTCGCACCGCGTCCCGGAGCGACATGACCGAATGATCGCAAGTAAACGTACGCCAGTTCTTGGAGCGACTCGACCGGTAGTGCTGCAGTAACTCGCACCGAGCCCCGGAGCGACGTGATCGAATGATAGCACGTAAACGTGCACCAAGGCTTGAAGCGACTCGACCGAAGCATCGCTTGTAACACGCTCCCAACCGCGTAGCGATGCGACCGAAGGATCGCAAGTAAACGTACGCCAGTTCTTGGAGCGACTCGACCCGTAGTGCTGCAGTAACTCGCACCGCGTCCCGGAGCGACATGACCGAATGATCGCAAGTAAACGTACGCCAGTGCTTGGAGCGACTCGACCGATAGTGCTGCAGTAACTCGCACCGAGCCCCGGAGCGACTTGACCGAATGATAGCACGTAAACGTGCACCAAGGCTTGAAGCGACTCGCCCGAATCATCGCTTGTAACACGCTCCCAACCGCGTAGCGATGCGACCGAAGGATCGCAAGTAAACGTACGCCAGTACTTGGAGCGACTCGACCGGTAGTGCTGCAGTAACTCGCACCGAGCCCCGGAGCGACGTGACCGAATGATAGCACGTAAACGTGCACCAAGGCTTGAAGCGACTCGCCCGAATCATCGCTTGTAACACGCTCCCAACCGCGTAGCGATGCGACCGAAGGATCGCAAGTAAACGTACGCCAGTACTTGGAGCGACTCGACCGGTAGTGCTGCAGTAACTCGCACCGAGCCCCGGAGCGACGTGACCGAATGATAGCACGTAAACGTGCACCAAGGCTTGAAGCGACTCGCCCGAAGCATCGCTTGTAACACGCTCCCAACCGCGTAGCGATGCGACCGAAGGATCGCAAGTAAACGTACGCCAGTACTTGGAGCGACTCGACCGATAGTGCTTCAGTAACTCGCACCGAGCCCCGGAGCGACGTGACCGAATGATAGCACGTAAACGTGCACCAAGGCTTGAAGCGACTCGCCCGAATCATCGCTTGTAACACGCTCCCAACCGCGTAGCGATGCGACCGAAGGATCGCAAGTAAACGTACGCCAGTACTTGGAGCGACTCGACCGGTAGTGCTGCAGTAACTCGCACCGAGCCCCGGAGCGACGTGACCGAATGATAGCACGTAATCGTGCACCAAGGCTTGAAGCGACTCGCCCGAAGCATCGCTTGTAACACGCTCCCAACCGCGTAGCGATGCGACCGAAGGATCGCAAGTAAACGTACGCCAGTTCTTGGAGCGACTCGACCGGTAGTGCTGCAGTAACTCGCACCGAGCCCCTGAGCGACTTGACCGTATGATAGCACGTAAACGTGCTCCAAGGCATGAAGCGACTCGCCCGAAGCATCGCTTGTAACACGCTCCCAGCCGCGGAGCGATTCGACCGAATGATCGCAAGTAAACGTACGCCAGTACTTGGAGCGACTCGACCGATAGTGCTTCAGTAACTCGCACCGAGCCCCGGAGCGACGTGACCGAATGATAGCACGTAAACGTGCACCAAGGCTTGAAGCGACTCGCCCGAAGCATCGCTTGTAACACGCTCCCAACCGCGTAGCGATGCGACCGAAGGATCGCAAGTAAACGTACGCCAGTACTTGGAGCGACTCGACCGGTAGTGCTGCAGTAACTCGCACCGAGCCCCGGAGCGACGTGACCGAATGATAGCACGTAAACGTGCACCAAGGCTTGAAGCGACTCGCCCGAATCATCGCTTGTAACACGCTCCCAACCGCGTAGCGATGCGACCGAAGGATCGCAAGTAAACGTACGCCAGTACTTGGAGCGACTCGACCGGTAGTGCTGCAGTAACTCGCACCGAGCCCCGGAGCGACGTGACCGAATGATAGCACGTAAACGTGCACCAAGGCTCGAAGCGACTCGCCCGAAGCATCGCTTGTAACACGCTCCCAACCGCGTAGCGATGCGACCGAAGGATCGCAAGTAAACGTACGCCAGTTCTTGGAGCGACTCGACCGGTAGTGCTGCAGTAACTCGCACCGAGCCCCTGAGCGACTTGACCGTATGATAGCACGTAAACGTGCTCCAAGGCATGAAGCGACTCGCCCGAAGCATCGCTTGTAACACGCTCCCAGCCGCGGAGCGATTCGACCGTATGATCGCAAGTAAACGTACGCCAGTACGTGGAGCGACTCGACCGGTAGTGCTGCAGTAACTCGCACCGAGCCCCGGAGCGACGTGACCGAATGATAGCACGTAAACGTGCGCCAAGGCTTGAAGCGACTCGCCCGAAGCATCGCTTGTAACACGCTCCCAACCGCGTAGCGATGCGACCGAAGGATCGCAAGTAAACGTACGCCAGTACTTGGAGCGACTCGACCGATAGTGCTTCAGTAACTCGCACCGAGCCCCGGAGCGACGTGACCGAATGATAGCACGTAAACGTGCACCAAGGCTTGAAGCGACTCGCCCGAAGCATCGCTTGTAACACGCTCCCAACCGCGTAGCGATGCGACCGAAGGATCGCAAGTAAACGTACGCCAGTACTTGGAGCGACTCGACCGGTAGTGCTGCAGTAACTCGCACCGAGCCCCGGAGCGACGTGACCGAATGATAGCACGTAATCGTGCACCAAGGCTTGAAGCGACTCGCCCGAAGCATCGCTTGTAACACGCTCCCAACCGCGTAGCGATGCGACCGAAGGATCGCAAGTAAACGTACGCCAGTACTTGGAGCGACTCGACCGATAGTGCTGCAGTAACTCGCTCCGAGCCGCGGAACGACTCGACCGAATGATAGCACGCACACCATCTCCTTGGGTTGGAGCGACTCGACCGAATAATCGGCCCTAACGCTTTCCGAGCTGCGGAGCGAATCGACCGGCCGAGCCCCTCTTCAGTCGCCGGAGCGACTCGACCGGATCTTTTTTCGTATCTTTTTACGTGTAAGAGAGCTCTGTTCGGTTTGATTCATTGTTTCTATAATAATATTACTCGTACTTATATTCCCAGGACGTTCGTATAGCTCGCCCGTTCCAGTCGAGTCGTTCCGATGCGTTGGAGTGACTCGACCGGGGACCGGCTGCGTGCGCGCCCAAGTACGAGCGGCCACGCCAGATGGGCTGTCGCTACGGCGGTTTAGCACGGTAAGCGCACGTACATTTTCCCTGAGCGGCGCCGACCGTTCGGCCGGCCGTTTCGTATCTATAAGAGAGTCGACTGTCCGGACGGGCCGGGCGGAGCAGCGTCGGGCGAGTGGCTATTCTACGACCTCGGTTGAGAATCAGTCCACCGCTCCTCGAGAATTTGATCGTTCTCGACTGTTCTCGCTCCGTGTTTCGCTCCGATACATATTTCTCTACACTGCATTGCCACGGGTCGGTGTCTATGACCGAATGGCCCATACGTGGCGAGCCTGCTAACGGACAGGCTGGTGTCCTGTATGTACGTTTCGACGTGTGTACTTGAACTATCTGAGCATCAATTCTCGCCCATGGCGGTCACCTGAATTCCGAGCGATCGGACGATCTTTTAAAATAAAGAGAAAGATCTTTGAAGAACGAAAGTATTATTTTATAATATTTACGAAAATCGTAATGTTTATAAAAGCCCTTGGGCGTAACTGGATGTATCGAAGCTAATTCGAATACTTGCAATCCTGATGCATTCGTGCGTCGAGAGGAGGGTCTTGAAAATGTTATACACTCGCGTGTCCCATGCGGTATGACCAGCGCGCACCGGATTTCTGGTGTATACGCGCTTTGCCGTTATAATGGGTCACAAAATGAAATTGAAAAATCTATCTGCCACGCGGAGAGGAGTTTAAGGCAAACTTTAAAAGCGTTCATTTGTGTGAAACGCATAATGAAAAGACCACGAGAAGGTCTCGTCGACCGGAGGCTCCAAGTGAGCCGGCGACACGAAATGGCAATATAATGAAATTAAACGAAAAAACTCCCTTCGCGTGGCTCCCTGGTTGATCCTGCCAGTAGTCATATGCTTGTCTCAAAGATTAAGCCATGCATGTCTCAGTACTTGCCGAATTAAGGTGAAACCGCGAATGGCTCATTAAATCAGTTATGGTTTCTTAGATTGTACCCACATTTACTTGGATAACTGTGGTAATTCTAGAGCTAATACATGCAAACTAGAATTCCTACCAGAGATGGGAGGAATGCTTTTATTAGATCAAAACCAATCGGTGGCGGACGGTTCGCCCGTTCGTCCATCGTTTGCTTTGGTGACTCTGAATAACTTTGTGCTGATCGTATGGTCATCTAGCACCGGCGACGAATCTTTCAAATGTCTGCCTTATCAACTGTCGATGGTAGGTTCTGCGCCTACCATGGTTGTAACGGGTAACGGGGAATCAGGGTTCGATTCCGGAGAGGGAGCCTGAGAAACGGCTACCACATCCAAGGAAGGCAGCAGGCGCGCAAATTACCCACTCCCGGCACGGGGAGGTAGTGACGAAAAATAACGATACGGGACTCATCCGAGGCCCCGTAATCGGAATGAGTACACTTTAAATCCTTTAACAAGGACCAATTGGAGGGCAAGTCTGGTGCCAGCAGCCGCGGTAATTCCAGCTCCAATAGCGTATATTAAAGTTGTTGCGGTTAAAAAGCTCGTAGTTGAATCTGTGTGTCACAGTGTCGGTTCACCGCTCGCGGTGTCTAACTGGCATTATGTGGTACGTCCTACCGGTGGGCTTAGCTCCTTGCGGGCGGTCCAACTAATCTCCCATCGCGGTGCTCTTCACTGAGTGTCGAGGTGGGCCGGTACGTTTACTTTGAACAAATTAGAGTGCTCAAAGCAGGCTACCTTCGCCTGAATACTGCGTGCATGGAATAATGGAATAGGACCTCGGTTCTATTTTGTTGGTTTTCGGAACCCCGAGGTAATGATTAATAGGGACAGATGGGGGCATTCGTATTGCGACGTTAGAGGTGAAATTCTTGGATCGTCGCAAGACGGACTAAAGCGAAAGCATTTGCCAAAAATGTTTTCATTAATCAAGAACGAAAGTTAGAGGTTCGAAGGCGATCAGATACCGCCCTAGTTCTAACCATAAACGATGCCAGCTAGCGATCCGCCGAAGTTCCTCCGATGACTCGGCGGGCAGCTTCCGGGAAACCAAAGCTTTTGGGTTCCGGGGGAAGTATGGTTGCAAAGCTGAAACTTAAAGGAATTGACGGAAGGGCACCACCAGGAGTGGAGCCTGCGGCTTAATTTGACTCAACACGGGAAACCTCACCAGGCCCGGACACCGGAAGGATTGACAGATTGATAGCTCTTTCTTGATTCGGTGGGTGGTGGTGCATGGCCGTTCTTAGTTGGTGGAGCGATTTGTCTGGTTAATTCCGATAACGAACGAGACTCTAGCCTGCTAAATAGACGTATCTCTATGGTATCTCGAAGGCCCCCGGCTTCGGTCGGTGGGTTTTTACTACCAACGTACAAACAAATCTTCTTAGAGGGACAGGCGGCTTCTAGCCGCACGAGATTGAGCAATAACAGGTCTGTGATGCCCTTAGATGTTCTGGGCCGCACGCGCGCTACACTGAAGGAATCAGCGTGTTTTCCCTGGCCGAAAGGCCCGGGTAACCCGCTGAACCTCCTTCGTGCTAGGGATTGGGGCTTGCAATTATTCCCCATGAACGAGGAATTCCCAGTAAGCGCGAGTCATAAGCTCGCGTTGATTACGTCCCTGCCCTTTGTACACACCGCCCGTCGCTACTACCGATTGAATGATTTAGTGAGGTCTTCGGACTGGTGCGCGGCCAATGTCTCGGCATTGCCGATGTTACCGGGAAGATGACCAAACTTGATCATTTAGAGGAAGTAAAAGTCGTAACAAGGTTTCCGTAGGTGAACCTGCGGAAGGATCATTAAAGGAAAAAAAAGACACAAAACGTAACTATGACTAAAAAATACGTATGGCTTCAAAGACAGCCATACGACATATACCAAAAATCGAATTTCGAACGAGTCTGTGTCGAGGAACGACGGCTAACGAGCGGAGCTGTGTAAACTACCTCCCGTCCGCGTTCCCGTCGGCATACGACCAGACGGGGAGCCCTCCAGGCTCGATGGTAAGAAGAGAAGGTCTCTCTCTCTCGACTACGGGATGTTAAGAGATTTCAAACGAACGAAGAGGCGCTCGCGTGAGGTCGCGAATGAAACGACCCGCCGCCTTTGTCACACAGCGCAGAGTGTTTAAACGAAAAGCCATAATATAAAATGCTGTAATTCAAAAACAAGTCCCACAAATTATCGGGCACGGAGCGCGCCGAGTGTCTAATGAAAAGCCACAATGAGAATAATAGAAAAAAAACAAGACCCACAAATTATCGGGCACGGAGCGCGCCGAGTGTCAAACGAGAAGCCACAGTAATACAGCAAGACAAAAACAAGTCCCACGAATTATCAGGCACGATGCGCTGTGCGTTCGTTTAGTGAAAAGCCACACAATAAAGCAGAACAAAAACAAGTCCCACAAACTATCGATCAAATCTCTAAAAGTGCCTCGTGTCAGAGAGATGACGCACCCTCTTCTGCCTTCATTGCTTGCGTGTGTTTGCTCTCCGGGGAAAGCGAAAAGATGCCTCTCCGAGATCGAACGATCGAAGCGATAGCGATGCGAACGCATACGGGAGGGGGAGCCAGCAGCGAGTCGGCCCGAGACGAATTCCATGACCGAACGAGCAGCCGTCGAAATTAGTTTCGCGACGTTCTCATGGAAGGAAACGTACGACCTCTGGTAAACCCTCCCGTCGCCACGCATCACGCTTCCCGCTCGTTGGGCGCCATCTTACGCTCTACTCCCGAATTAAGGGTACCGAACGAAAGCTGTCCAAAAGGACGAAACCACGTTATTTCGTGGATTCGGGTAACCTGGAACATAAGATCGCACTGCGATGATGTGCCGCCCGTTTTTATCGCTCCTACAGTTGAACGCGTAGGTAGTCCGGAGGGAACGGCCCGCTTGTGCAGCCTCGCTGTCGAGAGTCGGACACCCGTGCCGTGGCGAGAATCGAACTTTATATTTCTCGCCATCGGATTTTGGGAAGGAAGACCGCTCGAGGCCGAGCGGCGGTTCCATTGAATTTTGAATCGCACCCGGACCAATACGCGTGCAACGCTCTCGAAACTCTTTGTCCATTTACCATAGTTCTGCAACGTATCGTTCAGGCTCGTTGTCGAGAGTCTGAACCCGTGTCGTGACGAGAATCGAACTAAATATTTCTCGTCATCGTACACTGGGAAAGAAGACCGCGCGAGTCCGACCGGGGACGGTTCCATAGAATTTTGAAACCAACCCGAACGAATACACGCGAGCCATGTACGGGACAATTGCTTCGTTACACTACCGTAAATCGGTAACGTATCGTTCAGAGGGAACGAATCCGGCTTGTGCAGCCTCGTTGTCGAGAGTCCAAGTCCTTTGCCGTGGCGAGAATCGAACCTATACATTTCTCGCCATCGGACGTTGGGACGGAGGACCGCGCGAGGCCGACCGTGTGAAGTTCCATAGATTAATATTGAATTTCTACCTGAACGTGAGACAGTTGGGAATACTTCGAAAGAGGATGTTCTCCGCCGTACGTCGGTAACGTGTCGCTCGGAGGGAACGATCCGGTTCGCTCAGCCTCGTTGTCGAGAGTCTGAACCCGTGTCGTGTGACGAGAATCGAACTAAATATTTCTCGTCATCGTACACTGGGAAGGGACGATCGCGCGAGGCCGACCGGGGACGGTTCCATCGAATTTTGAATCCTACCCGAACGAATACGCGGGAGCCATGGTACGAAACAACTGCCTCGTAACATTACCGTACTTCGATAACGTAACGTATCGTTCAGAGGGAATGACCCGGCTTGCGCAGCCTCGTTGTCGAGTGTCTGACATCCTTGCCGTGGCGAGAATCGAATTCTATAATTTCTCGTTATCGGACTTTGGGAAGCAAGACCGCGCGAGGCCGACCGGGAAATTCCTTCGATTTCGCATTTCCACCTGAACGAACGCTTGGCGTGTTTCGGAACAGACTGCGCTCCTTCACCGCACGTCGGTTAATAATGCCGTTCAGAGGGGACGGACCGGCTTGCGTAGCCTCGTTGTCGTGAGTCTGACACCCTTGTCGTGGCGAGAATCGAATTTTATATATCTCGTCATCTGACTTTGGGTCGTGGATGATCGTTCGAGGCCGACCGGTAGTCCCATCGACCTTTCTTTCCCCGTCCTGAGCGGCCATATAGGAGTTTCATTGAGGGGCGTATGGGCCTGCCGCATTGCGATGGTTCCTAGAGGTCCAGCGATGCACGAGGATCCTGTATCGGGGCATCCCCGTCGTTTTCTCGTCCCTGGATCTCGATGGGTTCGTTATATTATACACTTCAATGTACTTTGCGCCCGGCTATCGGACAGCGTACGCTTCCGATGGGCTTCGTCCTTCGGACTTGTGTCGTCAATAATAAGCCGCACGGTTCTACTCCGTTGCGGCATGGCGACGCCCGGCACCTCCTTCTTGTACCCGTGGAGGAGCCAGGGCCTCGGATTCCTTTTGGAACAGAGTATTTGAGACATTACCAGACTTCGAACGAAATTTTTATACACGATTACCCTGAACGGTGGATCACTTGGCTCGTGGGTCGATGAAGAACGCAGCCAATTGCGCGTCAACGTGTGAACTGCAGGACACATGAACATCGACATTTCGAACGCACATTGCGGTCCACGGATACAATTCCTGGACCACGCCTGGCTGAGGGTCGTTCACGTAACCCAGATACTGCTTGCGTTTCGCGCGTTTCTTTGCCTCATTTCCCTTCGTGGCCATATCCCCGCCGTCGTTCGCATTGGCGAACGTTTCAGAGTCGGGCGAAGGCTTGCGTTAAGGGGCGAGCGCGAGTATCGTGCGACGTACGAGCGAATTATGTTGGACGTTCGTCGGCGTTCGCCGCGGTCGTGCCGAGACTGTGAGTCGTACGCGTGTGCGCGTGCGGCGTGGGATCGTGTTAACGAGTGGCAACGGAACCTGTCGCGGACTTGCGTGAGTGCCCGCGGCCTGCGCGCGTCGTCGTTTTCGACGACCGCCCGCGAGCACCGCTCCGTGTACCGGTTGCAAAGCCTTATCGTGCCGATTCGCACGTCCGCCACCGCTGCGTCTCGCACGTCTTACGAGCGCGAATAACATGCCGCGCCCCCGACGTCGTCTAAAAAGACATTTATTTATGCGCACGGCTGAGAGCAATGAGAAGCTCAGACCGAAGAGAGGAGATATAATTAAGAGGGAGACACCGTAACTGAAGGTAGTGGCGTGTTTGGTGCTCGTACACAGCCCCAGGGATCGATTCCCGGCTCCCCTCTGACCGTGTGCGTTTACACTCTGCGCGAACGAACGCACGGACCGTCACTGAAAATTATGGGTCGTCGTTTGACGCCGAATTTTTTCCCACGAGTCGTCGAGACATCGGGAGTCGCCTAACAGGCGCGGACATACACAGCTTCTTCGAACGCTGATGATCTTGGAAGAAAAAAAGGTGCTGTGCGGATGAACACAGAGAGACGAGTGTAACTGTATCGGGATTGCTCATTTTCCCCGTCGTCTCGAGTCTCTCTGCCCGCGCGCTCTTGCCCAAGCCACGTTCGTTCGAAACATGTGTCTGTCAACCCGTATCCGATTTGAACACGAGGACGATCGGCCGGAAAACGTTTCTGTACCCGAGGTGCACGAGTGTCCGTGCAAGTTACGCGACAGGTGGTCGAACGAAAACGCTACATGGAAAGAGTGCGTAGAGCTGGACGAATGAAAAAAGATCCCCTTTGGCGAGGCTCGAAAGTATAAAGCGAAAAGCAATACGCCGCCAGCCTCCACGCCGAGGAGAGAAACTTCGAAAGCGAGTGTTGGTCACCCCGTGTCTTCTCGTGCTGTCGATGAAGGAGACCGCGCATCTGTCCGACGCCGGTCGTCCAGTCCCCGGAAAGCAGCCTATTTGCGTTTCCTTGCGTGCGTTCCGTCGCATACCGAACAGGAGTAAAGTTTCGCGTTGCGCGCTCCGACACATCCCGGCCTATCCTTCGTTCTGAAGGATCAGGGTACGAGAATCGGGTCGAGTTGAGGATGCGCGCCGTTACGATCTCCATGCTTCGGACGTTGCGAATAAAAATAAGGAACCGCCCGGAATGGTGAAAATACGGCTATGATACGGAAAGGACGGACGTTAAAAACCGGTAGGTGGTTGCCCGGCGAGCGTCTCCGGTAATAGAACGAGACGACACACGATGAAAGAAGACAATTTGGCGCGGTGCATGAAACGCTTCGACGAGTAGAAGGTACCATTTCCTCTTCCCTCTTCTTTATGTATCGAAATTGTTTACCCTCCCTTCGGGGCAACGTTATCCGTTGCTTCTCACGCAGCGCGCTATCGTCACGAATGTTTCGCGACGTAACGTAGAGACGACCTCAGAGTAGGCGAGATTACCCGCTGAATTTAAGCATATTACTAAGCGGAGGAAAAGAAACTAACAAGGATTTCCTTAGTAGCGGCGAGCGAACAGGAATTAGCCCAGCACTGAATCCCGCGGTACCGCCGTTGGGAAATGTAGTGTTCGGGAGGATCCGTTTATCCCGTGACGTCGAACTGCGTCCAAGTCCATCTTGAATGGGGCCACTTACCCGTAGAGGGTGCCAGGCCCGTAGCGACCGGTACGCGTTTCGGGAGGATCTCTCCTTAGAGTCGGGTTGCTTGAGAGTGCAGCCCTAAGTGGGTGGTAAACTCCATCTAAGGCTAAATACGACCACGAGACCGATAGCGAACAAGTACCGTGAGGGAAAGTTGAAAAGAACTTTGAAGAGAGAGTTCAAGAGTACGTGAAACCGTTCAGGGGTAAACCTGAGAAACCCAAAAGATCGAATGGGGAGATTCATCGTCAACAGCGCTGGCTCCCGTTGGTGCGCGATGCCCCGAATGGGCCCTTGTGGTTCCACGGCGAGGGCACGCCACCTTCGGCTTGAATGTTCCGGTGCCGTAGTCGTGCACTTCTCCCCTAGTAGAACGTCGCGACCCGTTGTGTGTCGGTCTACGGCCCGAGAGGGCGCCTGACGCGTCGCCTTGCGCGCACTCGTCAGACCCTCGGTCGCCCGGCCGGCTACACGACGGTACTCGCACGGTATCGGGCCGCAACCAATCCATTCTCGAATGGCGTTTGCGTCAGGTCCGCCGCAAGCTCGGTTAGTTCTTACCCGGTGGTACGGACCTCGTGCCGTCCCCGGGCCTAACCAGCTGTTAGCAGGCGGTGTCCTTGGACTGGCCAAGCTTCGAATTACCGGTCGGCGACGCTATTGCTTTGGGTACTCTCAGGACCCGTCTTGAAACACGGACCAAGGAGTCTAACATGTGCGCGAGTCATTGGGATGCACAAACCTAAAGGCGAAATGAAAGTGAAGGTCGTCCTTAGCGTCGACCGAGGGAGGATGGGCAGCGTTACCAGGCGGCCCCGCACTCCCGGGGCGTCTCGTTCTCATCGCGAGAAGAGGCGCACCCAGAGCGTACACGTTGGGACCCGAAAGATGGTGAACTATGCCTGGTCAGGACGAAGTCAGGGGAAACCCTGATGGAGGTCCGTAGCGATTCTGACGTGCAAATCGATCGTCGGAACTGGGTATAGGGGCGAAAGACTAATCGAACCATCTAGTAGCTGGTTCCCTCCGAAGTTTCCCTCAGGATAGCTGGCACTCGCTAGAACGCGTGCGAGTCTCATCTGGTAAAGCGAATGATTAGAGGCCTTGGGGCCGAAACGACCTCAACCTATTCTCAAACTTTAAATGGGTGAGATCTCTGGCTTGCTTGAACAGTGAAGCCATGAGATTTTGGATCAGAGTGCCAAGTGGGCCAATTTTGGTAAGCAGAACTGGCGCTGTGGGATGAACCAAACGCAGAGTTAAGGCGCCTAAGTCGACGCTTATGGGATACCATGAAAGGCGTTGGTTGCTTAAGACAGCAGGACGGTGGCCATGGAAGTCGGAATCCGCTAAGGAGTGTGTAACAACTCACCTGCCGAAGCAACTAGCCCTGAAAATGGATGGCGCTGAAGCGTCGCGCCTATACTCCGCCGTCAGCGGCAAGTGGGGAGTGACGTGCGTCACCCTCGGGTGTGACCGTCCTTCATGAAGCCCTGACGAGTAGGAGGGTCGCGGCGGTGTGCGCAGAAGGGTCTGGGCGTGAGCCTGCCTGGAGCCGCCGTCGGCGCAGATCTTGGTGGTAGTAGCAAATACTCCAGCGAGGCCCTGGAGGACTGACGTGGAGAAGGGTTTCGTGTGAACAGCCGTTGCACACGAGTCAGTCGATCCTAAGCCCTATGAGAAATCATATGTAGATGAGGTGTCCTAAAAGCCATAAACATTTTCGAACGAGACACACCCATCGGGCGAAAGGGAATCCGGTTCCTATTCCGGAACCCGGCAGCGGAACCGTATACCAATCCGGGCCCTCGTAAGAGTGTTCGTCGGGGTAACCCAAAATGACCTGGAGACGCCGTCGGGAGGTGCGGGGAGAGTTTTCTTTTCTGTATAAGCGTTCGAGTTCCCTGGAAACCTCTAGCAGGGAGATAGGGTTTGGAACGCGAAGAGCACCGCAGTTGCGGCGGTGTCCGCATCTTCCCCTCGGACCTTGAAAATCCAGGAGAGGGCCACGTGGAGGTGTCGCGCCGGTTCGTACCCATATCCGCAGCAGGTCTCCAAGGTGAAGAGCCTCTAGTCGATAGATTAATGTAGGTAAGGGAAGTCGGCAAATTGGATCCGTAACTTCGGAATAAGGATTGGCTCTGAGGAGCGGGGCGTGTCGGGCTTGGTCGGGAAGCGGGTTAGGCTGACGTGCCGGGCCTGGGCGAGCTGAACGGGACGCGGTCTTGTGCCGTGTACCCGGGATCCGAGCTCGGTCCCGTGCCTTGGCCTCCCGCGGATCTTCCTTGCTGCGAGGCTTCCGCGGCGGCATAGCCGTTGCGTGTCGCTCTCTTCGGCCGCCATTCAACGCTCAGCTCAGAACTGGCACGGACAAGGGGAATCCGACTGTCTAATTAAAACAAAGCATTGCGATGGCCCCCGCGGGTGTTGACGCAATGTGATTTCTGCCCAGTGCTCTGAATGTCAACGTGAAGAAATTCAAAAAAGCGCGGGTAAACGGCGGGAGTAACTATGACTCTCTTAAGGTAGCCAAATGCCTCGTCATCTAATTAGTGACGCGCATGAATGGATTAACGAGATTCCCAATCTGTCCCTATCCGCTGGCCGCCATCTTGGATTTATCGAGGACAGACGCGCGTCACGTCGCTCCGTACAATTTCCGAGATTTACGTGGAACTATCACCAGAACAATTCGTCAGACAGTTTAGAAGTGTGTAGTTTGTTACCGTGAGTGTTTAGAGACATAAAGTTCCGTGAAATTCGCAGTGAAACTGAAGTTTTGTGCAAAATAAACGATTGCGGATGTCGACCGCGCCCATCGCTGCGTGACGACCGACGCTATCACCGATTTCACGGAACCGACTAACGCCACAGCAAAGAGGAACACATCGAAATATCCCGGAGATCCCTGCGGATACTCGAATACTACTATATTAGAGATTCCAGTGGAGTAAAGCGAGGTAAGTAAGACAAACACAGTTTTCTGTTGACAGGTTAGGGCGGCGGCCATATTGGTCGCCATCTTGGAAGCCATTTTGGAAGACGCCTTCGCCAACGCCACTTGTCGGACGAAACCAAAAGTGCAATAGCGCGAGAATATGAACGTGGAAGGGGACACCACAGACGCCGAGATGACGACAGTGATACGCAGGAAATCTAAACACGTGCGAAAGAGGAAAATTTCCTCCGATACTGACCTGGACCCACCACAGAAGAGGACCGACGCACCAAACCCTGCCCAACTGGAGATAACCGACAAAGAGCGGCAACCCACGCGGAACAGTGACATGGATGAAGAAAATGGCAGTAAAAGTGCACCCAGCCTTGGTGGAGTAGTTGATATTAAGGTGAAAGCAGACGCTGTGCAAAAGAAGCTCTTGACGCTACTAACCAGCCCGGAAAACGGAATTGATGGAGATACTAGCAGATACATCGTCAGCAAAATCAGTAAACTTCACTCCCTTCTGCAAGATTCGCTGCTGCTGAACAGCCACCTGGAGGGTCAAGTCGCAACGCTGAAGTCGGAGAGCAAATCGCAAAGGCAGGAAATTGCCGATGTCGGAAGATCCACATCAATAACTCCTACAATGCGGAAAATGACGTATGCGGAGCGCCTGGGAATCAGGTCAAAAGCCGTAGGACTTTCAAACCTGAAGCAGGACCCACCAAACGTCTGTCTTATACGACCCAAAGACACAGAAAGATATTGCAACAGCGAGGACACCAAAAGAGCTCTGATAGACCTAGTTTCACCCAAAGAAAACAATCTGCAGGTGAAGAACGTACGAAAAGTGCAAGGGAACGGCCTGATCATAGAAACAGCAAGCAACAGCAATATCCAGACTCTTCTCAGGAACGAGAAGCTCAAATCAGCCGGCCTGATTGTTAACGTCCCGACAAAGAAGAACCCACGCGTAATTGTATACGGAGTACCGCGACGCGACGACGATTCCGAACTCCTGCAAGCGATACTTGAGCAGAACCTGAGTACCGAAGAATCGCAAAAGTACCGTAATCAGATAAAGGTCGCATTCAAAACCGGAAACAAAGGCAACAAGGACTGTTTCAACTTAGTTCTGGAAACATCGAAGGAAGCCCGAGAAATTCTCACAAAAAAGGAACGCCTATATATTATGTGGCAATGTTGCCAAGTGCAAGATTACGTGGTTGCTACGAGGTGTTACAAATGTCAAGGCTTCGGACACACCTCCAAACATTGCAAAAACGAAACCGACGTATGCGGTCACTGCGCAACAGCAGGACACACCTTCAAGAACTGTCCTAAGAAGGACGCACAGGCCGTATGTGTTAACTGCAAGAAGGCAGGAAAGGCACATAATCATAACGTAACAGACAAAGACTGTCCGGCTCACATTGCGGCTATTAATCAGGTCCTGTCACGAACAGATTATGGATACTAAACCCATATCCAAAAGCTGCAGGAAACAAGAGGACTGCCGAAATGCTGCTAAGCAAGGCGGCACTTCGACGAACAAGCTCCGAAGGGGCGAAGATTGTACCTGTAACAGAACACCGACAACACGCATAGGGCAAATAAATGCACAAAACTCAGCATCCGTCATAGACCAATTAAGAAACGAATTGCACCTAAAGAAAATAGACATCACCGCAATACAGGAACCCTACAGCCGTAATAATGTTATAACAGGTCTCGGCCTATCAACAAGAATCCTAACAGATACCAAACCATTCACCCGGTTGACCACAGCAGGCATAGTTAAGGCAGCTATCGCAATCACCAACCCAAACCTCGATGTATTAAAGATAGAGCAACTCTCGAACACCCACTTTGTCTGCGCAGAGATAACCGTCAGGGAATACAAGTTCTACATCATATCAGCCTACTTTCAGTTCTCTGATAAAATCGATAAGTACCTTCAACACCTGGACAAGGCAATTCACCAACTCAAAGGACGCGACATCATATTATGTGCTGACGCCAACGCCAAATCCACCCTCTGGCACAGCTCCCAAACAGATGAAAGGGGCGAAATATTAGAAAACTTCATCTTGCAACACAATCTGTTCATACTCAACGAAGAATCTAGCACACACACATTTGACAACTTATATTTCAGAACAAACATAGACATCACACTTACCACATCAAGCTGCTACAATAGTTGCACACAATGGACAGTATACCCAGAAGTAACAACCAGTGACCACAACTTGATCGTATTCACAATTAACGCACCAGAGCTCACAAGCATTGCCCAGCACCACGGAAACAACCAAAGTAACTCCAGATATAACGTACAAAGGGCGAACTGGACCAAATTCGACGAAACTCTGCGAGACATAACCGAGATCACTCCGACTCCAGAAGCCGCAAACAACGAAGATCCAGATGACATAGCAGCAGATCTGGAACAACGCATAAGAAGAGCCAGCGATGTTTCAATACCCAAGAAAACACGATTCAAGAAATCCGTACCGTGGTGGACCGGAAACCTATCGGAACTGAGGTCGGAAACAAGGTACGCGCGGAAAAAGTTTCAAGCCGAGCATAACGAAGCGAAGCGCGAAAAACTCAAAACAACATACCGAACTCTACGCAACAAATACATCACACAAATTCGTAAAGCCAAAGCTGAGAGCTGGAAAAAATTCGCAACAAAGGAAGGAAACTCCAACCCCTGGGGGATTATCTATAAGCTCCAAATGGAGAAAATAACGAGCGAGGGCGCCCATGAGAGCATCCGAACTAGCAAGCAGCAAACCACCACATGGGAGGACTCTATGCGCGTTCTACTAAACGTCCTAGCACCTAATGACGACACCATCGGAGAATCGACATGGCACAGAGACATTCGAAAGGAAATAGATATTGCTCCAGACACAAACGACACTGCACCTTTCCATCCACAAGAAATAGAGAACATAATTAGAAAACTGAAAAACAGGAAAGCTCCAGGTTCTGACTTGCTGGAAGCCGAGATCATAAAGAGGGCGTGGCCCATAGCAAAAGATGAAATTACGCGAACGATGAACTGTTGTCTCGCTAATGGGAAGTTTCCGAGAGGTTGGAAGGAAGGCATTATCCGTGTCCTCCTAAAAGGTAAAGATAAGGACAAAACCAACCCAAAGTCCTACAGACCAATCTGCCTCCTACCTGTACTCAGTAAGGTGCTCGAAAAGCTCATTTCTCAGAGGTTGGAATATCTGTTCTGTCACCACCAGAACTCATCGAAAAGGCAATATGGTTTTAGGAAAGGCACATCCACGGAAGATGCAATAGTTAAAGTACGCGATGCAGTGGACAACACAACCGAAAAATACGCAATTGCCCTGCTATTCGACATATCCGGCGCTTTCGATAATCTCTGGTGGCCGAGTATACTAGTGAATTTAAGGAGACGGAACTGCCCCCGGAATCTTTACAAACTTGTTCAGAGCTACCTATCTGACCGGACCGCCACCATTTGCAGTACCAACAATAGCACAGCCGTTAGCAAGACTATAGACAGAGGATGTCCCCAAGGATCGGTACTCGGCCCCAGCTTTTGGAACTTAGTCTTCGATGACATTCTCAACATCTTGGAGGCTCTAGGATATGAAGCAGCGGCTTACGCGGACGACCTAATCGTAATAGTACGGGGAAACGCCAGAAGACAGCTAGAAGAGGTTGGAAACCAGGTCACAAAACTTCTCACCGACTGGTGCAGCAAGCACAAATTACAACTCTCAGAATCTAAATCTGAAATGCTACTCTTAAAAGGTATTCTAGACATTAAACGACCACCTACAGTAAAAATAGGAACAAGGTCTCTAAAAATGGTCCCAGTAGCCAGATACCTTGGCGTACACTTCGGAACACGACTTAACATAACCCCACATGTAAAACACCTTACCAATAAGAGCAAAATAGTCTTCAACAGGCTCGCCCATGTTGCCAAGGCACACTGGGGCATAAATTACAAAAACATGACAACAATATACAAGGGAGTGTATGTGCCCATCATGACGTACGCAGCGGCTGGATGGGTCGACAAACTACACATACAGCACAGAAAACAACTAACACAAGCACAAAGACACGCACTCCTCAGGATTACAAGAGCCTACAGAACCATATCAACAGAGGCACTCACAGTTATAGCAGCTGCAACACCCATAAACCTATTACTGGACGAAAGAAAAGCAACCTACATGTTGAAACAGAACAGACCTTTCAAATTAGGAACCGTAACGTTTGAAACAATAGCAGGTTTATCCAGAGAACACGCTAATACCGTCAGGAAGCAAATAAGCTGCGAAATTAGAAAAATGTGGCAACTCAGCTGGGATCAATCGTCGAAAGGAAGAATCACTTACAAATACCTTAGCAACATCGAGCAGAGGTTAAAAGCCAACTGGATAGAACCCACATATCATAGCGTTCAGCTGCTATCGGGACACGGCCAAATCAGGGACATACAGAAAACGATCAACATTGTACCAGACAACATTTGCGAATGCGGAGTAACCGAAACCGTCGAACACATAATTTTTGAATGCCCATTATTAACTACAAATAGGGAATCGCTGTCCAGGAAACTTAATGGCACCGGAACAAAATGGCCATGCAGCTTATCACAACTGACCAAGAAGGACACTTTCAAATATTTTAATACGTTTGCTTCGGAGGTAATGAGAAATCGCGAGCAGATTAGAAACATGACACACAGCGCAACAGCACGAGGCAGCACCGAATTGACGGGAACCAGAAGACCAGGACGGAAAGAAAAGTAGGGGGCGTCAAACAATACTCACTATCGGCAACGCGGGTCCACGCACTATTAAGTGCGTAGTGCTCGAAGTGAGTGGCATAATTAGCGACAGACACAATCTACGAAATCTTGCATTATACCACGCAAGCGCGCAACTGACTGAGCATTGCGCTGGCGACCCCACCTCCTCGTGGTCCCCGCTGGGCAACGTTTCGCTTGCATTTCTGTGCCACCACACTATGCAAGTCAAACGGCTAAGTGGGTCGCTCCCCGAAAGGGGCAGTCAACCCTTCTCATGATCCTTCAGCGGTGAAGGAGGGGTTTTTCCAAATCCGCCGTTCATAACACCCACGAATGTGACCCTTAGCAGTGGCTGATACGCTACCCCACCATCTGCCGGCATAGGCGTAAGCCTGGGAACGGCAAGCGGCGCAAGCGCCTTATATGCTTGATACACAATAACTCTGTCCCTATCTCCCCTCAGGGGCTACGCTGTGTTCTACAGTCGTAGTACGGGCTTAACGACCCCGAGGTACCCGAGTCACGCTCATACCGTAAGCCTGTGGTCATGTTTCGCAGGACCGGGGGTCTTGCCTTCACCGGCCGGACCGCGAGGATGATAACCTCTATAAAAAATCCCTTAATCCCCAGGGCAGCGGTGCGCGTCCTTGGGGTACCACTCCGTCACCGGAAGCACGGGGAGGTGGCTGTTGGGAGCAGCAGCCTGCTAGCGGCCAACCCCGGGATACCTGGCGCCCTCCCGGTGGTATTTGCCTTGCCCAGGTAAGGCGGCTCTGCCTGGGTCGACCCACCGTCCGACCTACTCGTGGGACCAGTCATGGATTATAATAAAACAAAAAAACAAACAAGGAGTGCTGGTGGTGGAGGTGGTAGTGGAATGGAGCTAGGCGAGACGTCTTCAGGACGAGTTAGCCGAGCAAGTTCAGTTTCTTCTGCTAATGAGGAAGGAATGGATAGGGCAGTACGCTCCGTTCGGAAGCGCAGGAAGGTGTCCAATGAGGAAGCAAAGGCAGTTAATGCGGGAAATGGAAATAATGTGCTGGATGATATCAGAAAAGAGAGGGCAAAATTAGAGGAATTCCTTTTTAATGAAAGCAACAAGGTGGCAAGACCAGCAATTCGTTTCATTTTGGAGAAGTGGAATATTTTAGAGAATAGGCTTCATGATGAAATCATTGAAAGGGAAAGAGAGAGGACGGAGAGAGCTTACAATACAGAGCAACGTAGTTATGCTCAGGCCGTTTCCTCATCTGGGCGACCTTCCCAGCAGCCACATGAAAGGGAGAGAAGCCTTAAAAGGAAGGAAGATCATCAGGTGCTGATTATTAAGCCGGCGAACGATGATGATCAGAGAAACAATGACGAGATAAGAACTGAAGTTGTCAAAAAGTTGAATGATGTGCGCAGTCAGTTAAAGGTGAGGGGGATTAGGCAAATGCGGAAAAAAGGCATAGTTATGGAACTTGGGGATAAATCAGACGTAGAAATTATTAAAAAGGCAAATTTGGAGATTTTAAGATTAAAAGTTGAGAAACCCAAAAAGATATGCCCGTCAATTATAATATATGATGTGGAAAAGGATTACAATGTGGAAGACCTAAAAGAAGATTTTATTGCAAAAAATTTTGATTCTACCGATCAAGACTTGCAGAAAGAGTTAAAGGAGAAAGTAATCTTTCGACATAGCTTTAAAGCCAAGGAGGGAAGGGTGAATTGGATAATTCAAGTGCCTGGACGACTATTCGGCAATTTGGTAGATAGGGGACGTATTTACTTGCAGTGGAGAATATACCGTGTTAGGGAATATTTGAATATAGTTAGATGTTTTAAGTGTCACGCGTATGGTCATATTGCAAAATTTTGTAACGCACCAGATCAATTATGCGAAACTTGTGGAAGTAAAGAGCATTTAAGGAATGAATGCAATAAGAAAGAGACTCCTCAATGTGTAAATTGTACTCGGATGAGAAGAAAAGAAAATAATCATGGCGTCAGGAACAAGAATTGCCCGGAATTTCAGAGACAACTGGAGATATATAGAAACAAATTAGAATGGGACTAAAAGTCGCACATATTAACGCTCAACGGTCGGCGGCCGCTGCGGTAAACCTGGAGCTACTGATGAGAGACGAGAATATAGATATTTTATGTTTACAAGAGCCGTATACATATAGGGGACTAGCTAGAGGATATACATCCCCCACTTTGCAAAAGCTTCAACCAACGGTCAACAATCCTTGGGTCGCTGCGGTTGTCGTGAAAGACAAAGTTGACATCTTTCAACGCACTAATTTAGACACCGAACATGTTATGTGTTTCCAGGTGATTACAAACACAGACAAGTTTTTTATTCTTAACGTATATTGTCAATTCTCTCATCCTATTTCGACTTTTCTGACACACATTGAGCAAATTCTTTTAAAATTGAATGGCGAGAATGTAATTATCGTCATGGACTCAAACTCTAAATCGGAAATTTGGTTTTCTCGAGAAACAGATGAAAGGGGCAAACTGGTGGAAGAGTTTCTATTAAGTAATAATTTATATGTTATAAATGAGCCCAACAATCCATGTACCTATTCCACAGCAAGAAGTGAGTCAAATATTGATATTACAATTGTAACTAGAAATATGCTGGGTAAGTATGACAACTGGAAAGTTATGGATGTCAGTACTACTAGTGACCACAACTTAATAGTATTTGAAATTAAACAATCGTTTGTTCAAACCAAATGGGTAAAGCAGGATAGTTTTAATGTTAGAAAGGCTGATTGGCAGAAGTTTGAAGATTTAGTT
>JAMYCR010000190.1:35000-43140 GCA_028830335.1 Eucera pruinosa
CAGTTCTTGGAGCGACTCGACCGGTAGTGCTGCAGTAACTCGCACCGCGTCCCGGAGCGACATGACCGAATGATCGCAAGTAAACGTACGCCAGTACTTGGAGCGACTCGACCGATAGTGCTGCAGTAACTCGCACCGAGCCCCGGAGCGACTTGACCGAATGATAGCACGTAAACGTGCACCAAGGCTTGAAGCGACTCGCCCGAATCATCGCTTGTAACACGCTCCCAACCGCGTAGCGATGCGACCGAAGGATCGCAAGTAAACGTACGCCAGTTCTTGGAGCGACTCGACCGGTAGTGCTGCAGTAACTCGCACCGCGTCCCGGAGCGACATGACCGAATGATCGCAAGTAAACGTACGCCAGTACTTGGAGCGACTCGACCGATAGTGCTTCAGTAACTCGCACCGAGCCCCGGAGCGACGTGACCGAATGATAGCACGTAAACGTGCACCAAGGCTTGAAGCGACTCGCCCGAATCATCGCTTGTAACACGCTCCCAACCGCGTAGCGATGCGACCGAAGGATCGCAAGTAAACGTACGCCAGTACTTGGAGCGACTCGACCGGTAGTGCTGCAGTAACTCGCACCGAGCCCCGGAGCGACGTGACCGAATGATAGCACGTAAACGTGCACCAAGGCTCGAAGCGACTCGCCCGAAGCATCGCTTGTAACACGCTCCCAACCGCGTAGCGATGCGACCGAAGGATCGCAAGTAAACGTACGCCAGTTCTTGGAGCGACTCGACCGGTAGTGCTGCAGTAACTCGCACCGAGCCCCTGAGCGACTTGACCGTATGATAGCACGTAAACGTGCTCCAAGGCATGAAGCGACTCGCCCGAAGCATCGCTTGTAACACGCTCCCAGCCGCGGAGCGATTCGACCGTATGATCGCAAGTAAACGTACGCCAGTACGTGGAGCGACTCGACCGGTAGTGCTGCAGTAACTCGCACCGAGCCCCGGAGCGACGTGACCGAATGATAGCACGTAAACGTGCGCCAAGGCTTGAAGCGACTCGCCCGAAGCATCGCTTGTAACACGCTCCCAACCGCGTAGCGATGCGACCGAAGGATCGCAAGTAAACGTACGCCAGTACGTGGAGCGACTCGACCGGTAGTGCTGCAGTAACTCGCACCGAGCCCCGGAGCGACGTGACCGAATGATAGCACGTAAACGTGCTCCAAGGCATGAAGCGACTCGCCCGAAGCATCGCTTGTAACACGCTCCCAGCCGCGGAGCGATTCGACCGTATGATCGCAAGTAAACGTACGCCAGTACGTGGAGCGACTCGACCGGTAGTGCTGCAGTAACTCGCACCGCGTCCCGGAGCGACATGACCGAATGATCGCAAGTAAACGTACGCCAGTACTTGGAGCGACTCGACCGATAGTGCTGCAGTAACTCGCACCGAGCCCCGGAGCGACTTGACCGAATGATAGCACGTAAACGTGCACCAAGGCTTGAAGCGACTCGCCCGAAGCATCGCTTGTAACACGCTCCCAACCGCGTAGCGATGCGACCGAAGGATCGCAAGTAAACGTACGCCAGTTCTTGGAGCGACTCGACCGGTAGTGCTGCAGTAACTCGCACCGAGCCCCTGAGCGACTTGACCGTATGATAGCACGTAAACGTGCTCCAAGGCATGAAGCGACTCGCCCGAAGCATCGCTTGTAACACGCTCCCAGCCGCGGAGCGATTCGACCGTATGATCGCAAGTAAACGTACGCCAGTACGTGGAGCGACTCGACCGGTAGTGCTGCAGTAACTCGCACCGAGCCCCGGAGCGACGTGACCGAATGATAGCACGTAAACGTGCGCCAAGGCTTGAAGCGACTCGCCCGAAGCATCGCTTGTAACACGCTCCCAACCGCGTAGCGATGCGACCGAAGGATCGCAAGTAAACGTACGCCAGTACTTGGAGCGACTCGACCGGTAGTGCTGCAGTAACTCGCACCGAGCCCCGGAGCGACGTGACCGAATGATAGCACGTGAACGTGCACCAAGGCTTGAAGCGACTCGCCCGAAGCATCGCTTGTAACACGCTCCCAACCGCGTAGCGATGCGACCGAAGGATCGCAAGTAAACGTACGCCAGTTCTTGGAGCGACTCGACCGGTAGTGCTGCAGTAACTCGCACCGCGTCCCGGAGCGACATGACCGAATGATCGCAAGTAAACGTACGCCAGTACTTGGAGCGACTCGACCGATAGTGCTTCAGTAACTCGCACCGAGCCCCGGAGCGACGTGACCGAATGATAGCACGTAAACGTGCACCAAGGCTTGAAGCGACTCGCCCGAAGCATCGCTTGTAACACGCTCCCAACCGCGTAGCGATGCGACCGAAGGATCGCAAGTAAACGTACGCCAGTACTTGGAGCGACTCGACCGGTAGTGCTGCAGTAACTCGCACCGAGCCCCGGAGCGACGTGACCGAATGATAGCACGTAAACGTGCACCAAGGCTTGAAGCGACTCGCCCGAATCATCGCTTGTAACACGCTCCCAACCGCGTAGCGATGCGACCGAAGGATCGCAAGTAAACGTACGCCAGTACTTGGAGCGACTCGACCGGTAGTGCTGCAGTAACTCGCACCGAGCCCCGGAGCGACGTGACCGAATGATAGCACGTAAACGTGCACCAAGGCTCGAAGCGACTCGCCCGAAGCATAGCTTGTAACACGCTCCCAACCGCGTAGCGATGCGACCGAAGGATCGCAAGTAAACGTACGCCAGTTCTTGGAGCGACTCGACCGGTAGTGCTGCAGTAACTCGCACCGAGCCCCTGAGCGACTTGACCGTATGATAGCACGTAAACGTGCTCCAAGGCATGAAGCGACTCGCCCGAAGCATCGCTTGTAACACGCTCCCAGCCGCGGAGCGATTCGACCGTATGATCGCAAGTAAACGTACGCCAGTACGTGGAGCGACTCGACCGGTAGTGCTGCAGTAACTCGCACCGAGCCCCGGAGCGACGTGACCGAATGATAGCACGTAAACGTGCGCCAAGGCTTGAAGCGACTCGCCCGAAGCATCGCTTGTAACACGCTCCCAACCGCGTAGCGATGCGACCGAAGGATCGCAAGTAAACGTACGCCAGTACTTGGAGCGACTCGACCGATAGTGCTGCAGTAACTCGCACCGAGCCCCGGAGCGACTTGACCGAATGATAGAACGTAAACGTGCACCAAGGCTTGAAGCGACTCGCCCGAAGCATCGCTTGTAACACGCTCCCACCCGCGTAGCGATGCGACCGAAGGATCGCAAGTAAACGTACGCCAGTACTTGGAGCGACTCGACCTGTAGTGCTGCAGTAACTCGCACCGAGCCCCGGAGCGACTTGACCGAATGATAGCACGTAAACGTGCACCAAGGCTTGAAGCGACTCGCCCGAAGCATCGCTTGTAACACGCTCCCAACCGCGTAGCGATGCGACCGAAGGATCGCAAGTAAACGTACGCCAGTTCTTGGAGCGACTCGACCGGTAGTGCTGCAGTAACTCGCACCGCGTCCCGGAGCGACATGACCGAATGATCGCAAGTAAACGTACGCCAGTTCTTGGAGCGACTCGACCGGTAGTGCTGCAGTAACTCGCACCGAGCCCCGGAGCGACGTGATCGAATGATAGCACGTAAACGTGCACCAAGGCTTGAAGCGACTCGACCGAAGCATCGCTTGTAACACGCTCCCAACCGCGTAGCGATGCGACCGAAGGATCGCAAGTAAACGTACGCCAGTTCTTGGAGCGACTCGACCCGTAGTGCTGCAGTAACTCGCACCGCGTCCCGGAGCGACATGACCGAATGATCGCAAGTAAACGTACGCCAGTGCTTGGAGCGACTCGACCGATAGTGCTGCAGTAACTCGCACCGAGCCCCGGAGCGACTTGACCGTATGATAGCACGTAAACGTGCTCCAAGGCATGAAGCGACTCGCCCGAATCATCGCTTGTAACACGCTCCCAACCGCGTAGCGATGCGACCGAAGGATCGCAAGTAAACGTACGCCAGTACTTGGAGCGACTCGACCGGTAGTGCTGCAGTAACTCGCACCGAGCCCCGGAGCGACGTGACCGAATGATAGCACGTAAACGTGCGCCAAGGCTTGAAGCGACTCGCCCGAATCATCGCTTGTAACACGCTCCCAACCGCGTAGCGATGCGACCGAAGGATCGCAAGTAAACGTACGCCAGTACTTGGAGCGACTCGACCGATAGTGCTGCAGTAACTCGCACCGAGCCCCGGAGCGACGTGACCGAATGATAGCACGTAAACGTGCACCAAGGCTCGAAGCGACTCGCCCGAAGCATCGCTTGTAACACGCTCCCAACCGCGTAGCGATGCGACCGAAGGATCGCAAGTAAACGTACGCCAGTACTTGGAGCGACTCGACCTGTAGTGCTGCAGTAACTCGCACCGAGCCCCGGAGCGACTTGACCGAATGATAGCACGTAAACGTGCACCAAGGATTGAAGCGACTCGCCCGAAGCATCGCTTGTAACACGCTCCCAACCGCGTAGCGATGCGACCGAAGGATCGCAAGTAAACGTACGCCAGTTCTTGGAGCGACTCGACCGGTAGTGCTGCAGTAACTCGCACCGCGTCCCGGAGCGACATGACCGAATGATCGCAAGTAAACGTACGCCAGTACTTGGAGCGACTCGACCGATAGTGCTTCAGTAACTCGCACCGAGCCCCGGAGCGACGTGACCGAATGATAGCACGTAAACGTGCACCAAGGCTTGAAGCGACTCGCCCGAAGCATCGCTTGTAACACGCTCCCAACCGCGTAGCGATGCGACCGAAGGATCGCAAGTAAACGTACGCCAGTACTTGGAGCGACTCGACCGGTAGTGCTGCAGTAACTCGCACCGAGACCCAGCGGGAGCGACGTGACCGAATGATAGCACGTAAACGTGCACCAAGGCTTGAAGCGACTCGCCCGAATCATCGCTTGTAACACGCTCCCAACCGCGTAGCGATGCGACCGAAGGATCGCAAGTAAACGTACGCCAGTTCTTGGAGCGACTCGACCGGTAGTGCTGCAGTAACTCGCACCGAGCCCCGGAGCGACGTGACCGAATGATAGCACGTAAACGTGCACCAAGGCTCGAAGCGACTCGCCCGAAGCATCGCTTGTAACACGCTCCCAACCGCGTAGCGATGCGACCGAAGGATCGCAAGTAAACGTACGCCAGTTCTTGGAGCGACTCGACCGGTAGTGCTGCAGTAACTCGCACCGAGCCCCTGAGCGACTTGACCGTATGATAGCACGTAAACGTGCTCCAAGGCATGAAGCGACTCGCCCGAAGCATCGCTTGTAACACGCTCCCAGCCGCGGAGCGATTCGACCGTATGATCGCAAGTAAACGTACGCCAGTACGTGGAGCGACTCGACCGGTAGTGCTGCAGTAACTCGCACCGAGCCCCGGAGCGACGTGACCGAATGATAGCACGTAAACGTGCGCCAAGGCTTGAAGCGACTCGCCCGAAGCATCGCTTGTAACACGCTCCCAACCGCGTAGCGATGCGACCGAAGGATCGCAAGTAAACGTACGCCAGTACTTGGAGCGACTCGACCGATAGTGCTGCAGTAACTCGCACCGAGCCCCGGAGCGACTTGACCGAATGATAGAACGTAAACGTGCACCAAGGCTTGAAGCGACTCGCCCGAAGCATCGCTTGTAACACGCTCCCACCCGCGTAGCGATGCGACCGAAGGATCGCAAGTAAACGTACGCCAGTACTTGGAGCGACTCGACCTGTAGTGCTGCAGTAACTCGCACCGAGCCCCGGAGCGACTTGACCGAATGATAGCACGTAAACGTGCACCAAGGCTTGAAGCGACTCGCCCGAAGCATCGCTTGTAACACGCTCCCAACCGCGTAGCGATGCGACCGAAGGATCGCAAGTAAACGTACGCCAGTTCTTGGAGCGACTCGACCGGTAGTGCTGCAGTAACTCGCACCGCGTCCCGGAGCGACATGACCGAATGATCGCAAGTAAACGTACGCCAGTTCTTGGAGCGACTCGACCGGTAGTGCTGCAGTAACTCGCACCGAGCCCCGGAGCGACGTGATCGAATGATAGCACGTAAACGTGCACCAAGGCTTGAAGCGACTCGACCGAAGCATCGCTTGTAACACGCTCCCAACCGCGTAGCGATGCGACCGAAGGATCGCAAGTAAACGTACGCCAGTTCTTGGAGCGACTCGACCCGTAGTGCTGCAGTAACTCGCACCGCGTCCCGGAGCGACATGACCGAATGAATCGCAAGTAAACGCACGCCAGTGCTTGGAGCGACTCGACCGGTAGTGTCTGCAGTAACTCGCACCGCGCCCCTGAGCGACTTGACCGGAATGATAGCACGTAAACGTGCATCCAAGGCATGAAGCGACTCGCCGAAGCATCGCTTGTAACACGCTCCCAAGCCGCGGAGCGATTGCGACCGATCTGATCGCAAGTAAACGTACGCCAGTACTTGGAGCGACTCGACCGGTAGTGCTGCAGTAACTCGCACCGAGCCCCGGAGCGACGTGACCGAATGATAGCACGTAAACGTGCGCCAAGGCTTGAAGCGACTCGCCCGAAGCATCGCTTGTAACACGCTCCCAACCGCGTAGCGATGCGACCGAAGGATCGCAAGTAAACGTACGCCAGTACTTGGAGCGACTCGACCGATAGTGCTGCAGTAACTCGCACCGAGCCCCGGAGCGACTTGACCGAATGATAGAACGTAAACGTGCACCAAGGCTTGAAGCGACTCGCCCGAAGCATCGCTTGTAACACGCTCCCACCCGCGTAGCGATGCGACCGAAGGATCGCAAGTAAACGTACGCCAGTACTTGGAGCGACTCGACCGATAGTGCTGCAGTAACTCGCACCGAGCCCCGGAGCGACTTGACCGAATGATAGCACGTAAACGTGCACCAAGGCTTGAAGCGACTCGCCCGAAGCATCGCTTGTAACACGCTCCCAACCGCGTAGCGATGCGACCGAAGGATCGCAAGTAAACGTACGCCAGTTCTTGGAGCGACTCGACCGGTAGTGCTGCAGTAACTCGCACCGCGTCCCGGAGCGACATGACCGAATGATCGCAAGTAAACGTACGCCAGTTCTTGGAGCGACTCGACCGGTAGTGCTGCAGTAACTCGCACCGAGCCCCGGAGCGACGTGATCGAATGATAGCACGTAAACGTGCACCAAGGCTTGAAGCGACTCGACCGAAGCATCGCTTGTAACACGCTCCCAACCGCGTAGCGATGCGACCGAAGGATCGCAAGTAAACGTACGCCAGTTCTTGGAGCGACTCGACCCGTAGTGCTGCAGTAACTCGCACCGCGTCCCCGGAGCGACATGACCGAATGATCGCAAGTAAACGTACGCCAGTGCTTGGAGCGACTCGACCGATAGTGCTGCAGTAACTCGCACCGAGCCCCGGAGCGACTTGACCGAATGATAGCACGTAAACGTGCACCAAGGCTTGAAGCGACTCGCCCGAATCATCGCTTGTAACACGCTCCCAACCGCGTAGCGATGCGACCGAAGGATCGCAAGTAAACGTACGCCAGTACTTGGAGCGACTCGACCGGTAGTGCTGCAGTAACTCGCACCGAGCCCCGGAGCGACGTGACCGATGATAGCACGTAAACGTGCACAAGGCTTGAAGCGACTCGCCCGAAGCATCGCTTGTAACACGCTCCCAACGCGTAGCGATTGCGATCGAAGGATCGCAAGTAAACGTACGCCAGTTCTTGGAACGACTCGACCGGTAGTGCTGCAGTAACTCGCACGGAGCCCCGGAGCGACTTGAACGAATGATAGCACGTAAACGGCCACCCAGGCTCGAAGCGACTCGCCCGAAGCATCGCCTGTAACACGCTCCAACCGCGTAGCGATCGACCGAAGGATCGCAAGTAAACGTACGCCAGTTCTTGGAGCGACTCGGACCGGTAGTGCTGCAGTAACTCGCACCGAGCCCGGAGCGAACTGACCGAATGATAGCACGTAAACGTGCCTCAAGCCTTGAAGCGACTCGCCCGAAGCCATAGCTTGAACACGCTCCAGCCGCGAAGCGATTCGACCGAAGGATCGCAAGTTAAACGTACGCAGCGATGCGACCGAAGGATCGCAAGTAAACGTTA
>JAMYCR010000191.1:0-43127 GCA_028830335.1 Eucera pruinosa
TTTCCTTTTGCGTGACTCACTTTCTCATCTCTATCTATATTCTAAGAAGTGCGGAATACTGTACTCAGAGATTTAGTACGAATGAAAAAGAAATTAATATGAGGTTGCGTATTTAAACAATTACAAATACATGTGACAATAATTACGCAAGAAAGTGAATAATTACAGAATATTTCATATCAACAAAAATGTGGCCGGATAAAACGGAGGCCGGTTTAAATGGGGCTGGATAATCGGGACTCTATTGTAAATAGAAGTTGTAAATTCAGTTAATTGAAACTATTTCATATATTTTATATTTTGAAGTTGGAAAGATAATTTTAATGATTGGGTTGGCAGAATGACTACGAGTTCAGACTGTAAACCGATACTTATCATTTTCGTCATAAGTTCGTTATTCATTTATTCGTAACTATACAATATGCCAATAAGTGGCAATAATTGCAAAACATGTTAAAGTAATTTTAAGAATATTTTACTCTGAAGTATACGCAGAAATAATTGCAGAGCACATTTTACGTGATTATCTCTGTAGCCACGGATTCATCTACTTACGAGTATTACTTAGTATTTGCTAGATCAAATAAATGTATGAAATGACACCATACACCTGTACTTCAATCCAACCATATTTATTAACGATAAGTACTATTGAAATAGATTTCTTTTATTTATTACGTATCAAAGAAGCTAAATGATTCTATAATGAACAAATCATATGAATAGTAAATCTATGGAAGCAAACTGAATTGTCATGGAGTTATGAATTAAAAAAACAAAAATATAGGAAAGAAAGATTAATTTGTGCGTGGCTTGAACTCACGACCAAATAAGCAGTATAGGATTCACAGGCAGAACCTACAACCACTCTACCAACGTATTCAGTGAAATTAATTTTTCTATTTTACAATATAATGTCATGAAATAGTGTCAGTTGACTGAATCTATTATTTTTGTTATCTATATATTATTCTTCCAGATGTAGAACTATTAAAAATCACGTACGGTATTCACTGCATGAAAAACATAAGAATTTAAAGTAAGGATTGCATTTTCGCGCGAAATACCTCGACAAAATTGATTTTTAATTTTTTTAACTATAGCGCACAACTCCAGAAAATCTGATAGATATTGGGGACAATAGATATAATAATATGTTATCGTAAAAATATAAAAGTAGTGTTCTTACACCTTCACTACGAAATCTGCATTTTCCAGATTCTTTTAGGGTTTTCCATTTTGTACACCTAAACTTTGCAATAAAAAAATCCGAAAAAATTCTCTAATATATATTATCATATTTCTAATATGTCAGATTTTTCTCAGAATTTTTGCTTGCCATTAAATGGGACAAATATGGCAAAAACTGATATTTCATTTCTTCCCCATTACTACCCCCAGATCGAGATAGAGGATTGAAACTTGGTGCGAAAGCTTTTCTTTGGCTAAGTTATCAAATGGTACATCAAAAGTCTAATTTGGTTCAAGGGCAGTTATGACCCCCTTATCTGGCTATACTATTTAACTTGTGCGGGGTGCGAACTGGCGACCAAAATATTTCATACGGATTTCATTGTCGGACCGCAAAGCACTCTCGTGCTATCGTTGCGTTGAATTGTCACGGCGGCAATGCGGCAACCCTGTCTATGATTTTTGGCAACGCTGCTGCCTCTTGACGATTTCTCCCCTTGCCCCGATGACGCACAATAAACAGTTGTGAATTACTCTACGCTTTCGTGAAGGAAAACGATAGTGGCTCCGCCTCGTATTCGTCAGGCAGCCACATGCTTGTAGGAAATGATCTTACTGTAACGAAATCTACCATGCCTACGAAATCTGTGACGTCACGCGAGGGGACTATCGCCTTAAGAGTCATAACCCACTGGTTGGAAATTATTGGGTTGGAAGGTTGAGCTTGGTTGAGCTTAAACGAAAACCTAACACGAACACGTATTAATTAAATTCTGCTTCGGATCTGTATTCGAATGCGGTTTTCAAATTTATGCAGCATATGTATTATTGCGTTAAGAATATATAACAAAGAAAGTAATGTTTTTAAATCTTGAGTCTCAATCTCATTGAAGAAATTAAAAAAACAGAAAATTTAGTTGTCTATCTGCATCAGAAATCAAATGAAATGCTATATTTTCACTGTGCAAATATATGCTTCTTCTAACACTATAGCGATTTCTGGAAATTGAAAAAAGTATTTGTGATATTCATGTGTTAGTCCTTTCTTTTTCACTTGTTATCCTTTTTTGCGATTGTCATCAATTGGCAAAATATGAGAACGGGCTTTCAAGCTCCAGCTCGACATTTATGAGATAGAGAAATCGAGTACATACTTGGTAAGAACTGGCAATAAGTTCCAAATTTCAAACATAAAGAGAAACTATACTGTATTTCTGATTCGTCGTTGTAATGTGTGAAATCCTTTATAAGTTTGTGTAGCATGCATATCAAATGATAATTAAACAGACTCGTCACTAAGTCATTGTCGGTTGTAGTTATACAATATTCCATTTTGAAAATATGCAAAAATATTTTTCTTGGCTCGTCCTACGCTCGCTCCTTGCCTAGCACAAATACAGTCCGTCTCATACATAAATGAATCGTAACTTATATATTATTATTTAAAAGATTAATATTTTTTTGAATTTGTTTAATTTTTGTTTATAAATTACTATTATAATCAAAGTTATAGATATCTTGAAAATGTTACGTATATATATTTTGCAACTAACAAGAGACAGGATTGTCACTTAAATGACAATCGTCAATTAGGTAAAGGTTCAGAAAATAGGCATCATCATCAATTCCTATAATTTTTTAATATGTTGTACAAGTCAACATTTTGAACAACTTTTCCTTTGAAAAAAATTACGGTCAACTTCAGTTTCCGCGCTATTCGCAAAAACTTTGTACCTTTCCTTTACATGAATGTTCCTGACAGCGCGTGCGTCAGTTTGTGTTCGCTGTTTATCTATTGTCTATTATATACTAGACCTGGCTGTGTTTTCTTCCTCGTCATCTTCTTGTTTGCGTAAGATAACTCTTATTTTCTTTTAGGTTCACGAAGCTGATGTGCTGTCGCTTCGGGCCGCAAGTGACTCTCCGCTTGGTGGGGAAAGGAAGACTAACCGAACTTTAACCTTAACTCATAAAAACTAATGTTCTTTAATTATTAGTATTAGTTTTTATGAATTAGAATTAAACTTGGGATAGTTCTTTTTTCGTAGCTGAGCCATGGGCCATTTGCGGCCTGACGCGAGTACTGTGACACCACATCAAGTTTTTTGCGAATATCTCAAAAGCTAGACTCGACCACATTTTTTTTTCCATGGAAAAAATTGTTCAAAATATTATCCTTTATAACATATCCAAAAATTATCGAAACTGGCGAAGGTGATCATTTTCTGAACCTTTATCGTCAGTTACAATAAAATTTTAATACAATTTTTTAAAAAGTATGTGGCACCTATTTTGTTATCTGTCATTATTTATATGTAGAAAGCGTACATGTTTCCCATGAAAACAAAAATCATGTCTGATGATATTTCAAAAACTACTAAATATAGAAAAATAGTTTAGAGGTAAAAATTGTATGTTTTAGGAATGAGGAATTTAAAATTAAGTAATTAAATAAAAATTACTTAGTAATTCTGTTGGACAATCATAGAATTTTGAATTATTTCTAATTGTACGTTTACAATGATCCCGTTTGACGATAATGTCCGGTACATTATAATAATTTCATCTTGTATTAGAAAATGGACTGTAAAAATTTTGTAAGAGTCATATTCCTTACACTAATTCTTTGTCGCCGGGTTCACTATTTTATAAATCATCAATCTAGTTAATTTTTTATTTATCAATCTTAAATAGGGAAACTGGAATGCTTCAGGGAATCCATTCATTTGACGGATTTCCAATTTTATATTTACAGAAACTATAGATATTAATTTTAGCAATTTATATTGAGCTTGATCAATGCAATGATATGAATATATAGCGTAATTTATTCTGCTTCCTCCTGACTTATTAATTTTGAGTATCTACAGTGGCAGGCATATACTTACGTACAGTTAATAAAATTCAATATTATTGATTGTGTATTTATACATTAAGCAAGTATATAAAAATCAATTATATTTTTTACAAGTTTACAATATATATAAGAAAGTAACAAAATAGTTTTTCTTAATTCACTAGAATTAAAAAGTTTCTTTCCTTTTTATACGTAGATCTCAAATTTTCTGCGCACACATACTTAAGTACATACCAAAATTTCCATATTTTCACAAGTTTCTTTGTGTGAAGATTGTAGCACATTAATATTTCGTATGTAGATCGTTATTTTTAATAATAGCAGTACACCTTCGCGACATAGATTCGATAAGTTTTGCACATCTACCAGTTAGTACCGAATTCCATGCTTCTTGTGTAGTAGTAAATAGATCTTCGATATTTTTTGGTTTTCGTTCTTTCACACGTTTGTCAACATCAATCCACAGCATCTCGATTGGATTGAGGTCCGGACATTGTGCCAGCCACTTCATGACATGAATATTGCTATCACTCAAAAATATTTTGACCACTTTTGCAGAGTGTTTTGGATCATTATCCGCTTGATTCCATTCTTTTAGCATATATTCTTCGGCGAATGGAAGCAGTACATTTTCTACGATATTCAGATACACGTATCAGTTCATGATACCAGTTATTCAGTGGATAGGACCCCGTACCTTTTGCTGTTATAGACCCCCATACGGGTACCGACCCACCACCTCCTTTCACCGTCGGTTTTATGCAATATTTTCGAAATTTTTCTCCTTTGCAACGTCTCACGTATAATTTCCCGTCGGACCCGAATCGATTAAATTTCAATTCATCCGTAAAAGTTACTCTGGACCATTGCTGAGTAGTCCAGTTGAAATGTTTCTTTGGGATCGCGATTCGAGCTCTACGATCTTTTCTTGATATAAGCGGTCTTTTTCTGGTAACGCGTCCGTATAATTCAAACTCATTAAGTATTCGGTGGACAGTTTTGACTATTTTTTCTTGGAGATCAAGTAATATCTCACTGTAAATGGCAACAGCAGTTTTGAATCTGTCCGCTTTAGATAATCGGTGTATCTTACGATCAGTTCTTTGATCAGTTTTTCTAAGCCTCGCTTTACGAGGAACATTGTCTAGTGTTCCATGAAGTCTAGTATGCTGTATAGCTTGATGGCAAGCTATAACGGATATTTTTAGTTTCACGGAAATCTTTCGATATAACAATCCATCCTTTCGAAGGAGATGCAATAGTCGCCGTTGCTCCGGCGTGATATTTTTACCTTTACTCATCACGGCACTGTTGTAATATGTCTAGCTACCATCATTTTTCAGCAGATACTGAGAAACATTGTGTACATTTTACTCTAAATGCGTACAACCGCGGCGTAAGTAAGTACTATTCTTCCACAGAAAGAAGGCACAGCGTGTTTACATTCCCACTCTTGTTGCAGTCCGCTGACTCGCCTACAAACACAGGCAGTGATCGCTATTGGTCGAAGAATCAGGTTACAAAGATCAACAGTGATCACTGTCTGTGTTCGTAGGCGAGTTACCGGACTGCAACAAAAGTGGGAATGTAAACACGCTGTGCTTTCTTTCCGTAAAAGAATAGTAGTCGTCTGCTACAGAACGAACAGGTCAGAACAAAAGAATGACAAAGTTCTTTTTTTCTCCGAATAAGAAAAAGTCTTACTACAGATATATACATCAATGTTAAATAATAACATAAATTGTTGGCATCACTAGATGAATAGCATAGAAATATGGAATATTTTAGTGTTAAAATAAGACTTATACGTAAGTACATGTCCGCCAATGTATATATAATACACATACTCTTCAGGAAACCCACTAACTACATATATGATTAAAGTACGTAAATCTAGTACTAATTGTAAAATGCTTATCATTAAATTTAATTCTACGTGATGTTTTTGCTTCTCAGTACCCAGTGCCAAATATAAATATATTAATAAATGGATCCATAATTCATTAAAAAGCTAAATAAAAGGATCAACACTAATTTTTATATTTAAAATATCTTTTTATATCTAATAGCTTTCAGAATATTTTTTTATCTCCATTGCTGGGAATTCCCAAAACTGCTTTTTATCTCGAACTTTGGATTTAAATATGGGTGATTGTCGATAGCAAAGATGTGTTCCAAACGTTTTTCGAAGATCTATACTATACTAAAATTTTATTAAAATCGGTTTTCTTATTTCGGTCATGATCTTTGTCAGTGTGTTGTTATACATGTGTATATAACATCAATATGTATATGTATATGTAAATTCAATTTTACTAAGCAGAGTATGAATATTTTTAAAATTCACTATATATTACTAAATTGAAAAGGTCTCTTGCGCAGCAGAAAACTTATATTCTGATTTTTTTCACATTAGTACTTTATACCTACCATTCTTATATCTTCTTTTCTATTGATTCGGATAAAGTGGGATCTTATATTTAAGTAAAATATATTTCTTTGAAATTTCTTAAAAATAAAAGTATACAATGTTTTAAGGGTTAATGCTAACTGCGCAAACTAACAATCTCTTTTTACTCGTGTATGGCTTAACGCTCACTTTTCTCCTGTCTCTGTAATCTCTAACAGTTTTCAGACTACAAAACATGGCATTGTAGACCCCATGTTGTCCATATGGGGTCATCAACTCTTTGTTAATGGCGATACCGATCAGTAAGTGATCTATGAAATACACCTTTCACAATATGTATTTTATACAGTATACAATGCCTTGCGTGCTATATACATTTCATTTCTTTTCCATATATCATTTTGATTCCTATACTCTTTTATTATTTCATGGTACTTCTTTAAACGTCATTTGGCCGGTTGCTTTGATCTTCATTACTATTTTTATTATTCGATAAAGCTTATTAAATATGTACGTAAGCGCATATTCTTTTAATTCTGATATTATATCCCAGTACATTCATCACACATTTCATACAAAGTTTGCGAAATGAACAAATATCACTCTAATAATTTTACGTCTTTTTTTACAGAATTGCAAAGACACTTTGCTTCAGCAACAGGGGCCACGGCTTATATCTTTCATCACCCACTGAGATCCAGAAGTTTTCCGTATCCAGTCAATTTTGGTATGATTTCATTTTTTTATCTAGTATATATCTCTAATTTCAGTACCTCTAGATTTAATCAGAATGTTGAAAACTTGGAATTTTATTATTTCCATTTAAAATTTATGCCATCATTGTTCTCCTCCATGATTAATTGAAGATGAATTTTTAAAATGTAAATGTAATAAAAAAAATTGATTTCGATTAATGTTTCTACGTTTAAAGACTAGCTTATATTTTAAAAGAAGAAATATGATCCTTGCACAATGGTTTCAAATACATGTAGCAAGAAAAGTGCCCTAACTTACAAGGAATGATCCCCAACACGGAAATTCAAAAAATTCTGAAGCTTTGGGGGGTGGAAATTAACCCCCAAATGTTTGGCTATTTTTTATTTTATTGCTATAATTCGCAAACTGTACTAGATAAGAGAAATGTCTTTGTGGAGCTGTGGAGAGGGGATAGAATAGGAAAAAGGAAGGGTGTTGCGTTTCGTCCTGGGCCTGCTAGTGGACTCATCAGTAAGGCTACCTAGCAGGCCCTGCCTTAGACAGACGTTGGGATATTGGAAGGAAGGTTAAAGGCGGTATATATATGGATGAGGTAGTTGGAGCGAATGTTTTCGAGAAAGTCCTATTTCGTATGTCCCTCTAGTGGTAGGTGCAGGAGAGCCGCCACAGTCTTGAAAGAAAAGTTATTTCTTCTATCCAAATCTATCATGTGGTATACGATTTGTTAATTGTTTAAACAATTGGAGAAAGTTATAAATAAATAATCGATATTTTTTTTATTTGGACAAAAGAAGTAACTTTTGTTTGAAGACTTTTTTCGTATCTTATACAGTTTGCAAATTATAGCAATAAAATAAAAAATAGTCAAATATTTACGGGTTAATTTGCACCCCTTGAAGTGAATTAATGCAAGAAAAAAAATTGCTTAATACATATCTACATGTGCCCTACATATTCCCAGTTTCAGAATTTTTTGAATTTCCGGGTTGGAGATCATTCCTTGTTAGTTTCCACTATGCATATTGGGCCTAATACACGAATGTTTATAAACTATTTAATTTTGAATATTGTCGTGTCCTGCAAATACAAATTATTCGAACTTCAAAATTAAATAACTGAAACACTTTTGAATACTTGCTTCAATATGGGAGGGGTGGGTCTTCAAAGATAAGAACTGTAGTAAAAATAGACTCCATCTAAACATTCTATTAAACCTGATTATCTGAATCTGAGAGCCTCTCTTTCTAACAATAAGAATTTCACTGTTTTCTATTCCGGTAACCTTAAATGGCAAAGTTTCAAAGCTCTTGTCACCGCTTTTAATGAAACTCTGATACATGATAGTATTCAAAAAATGATTTGCCATGTACAATACTGCTGTAACCCTCCGAGTACTGGAGTTTGCCGCACTGTGTCGAAGTCATTCTGTGTTCAGCATGAATCGAGTTCATGCACTGTTGACTGCTGAATTAACTTTCGTCAACTAGTTCAGTTGCGGATATGGAATAACTGGAGTCCGTGTTTAACAAAATAGTCTTTAACAAATTAACAAACACAACAATAATTGGATTACAATAGTAACTCGAACGGGTGTTACTTTAACGTCTGGATTGGTGGCACGATCGGGACCACCCTAGTTCTCCGATCCTCTCGAGTTGAAGTCTGGGTTTCTACTACTCTCTTCCGAGTTCGAGCCTGTCGCGAAAAATTTTACCGCGTTAGTCAAATTCCCACCCTGACGTCCTCGTCTTGCATAAACGACCAGCATTTCCGGTCGCGGCGACGAGTTCGACCAATTAGAAAATTGCCTGTTTTGGCGGGAAATGCACGCGTCCCATTGGCGGGGCCCTTGGAAGGAGGGCGGACGATTTTCGGCCCATCTTCGCCGTGGAGGGAGACCCCCCTCACAAGGAGCGCCGCCGCAGGGTTTTCCCGTGAGCGCGTTTCCGTCGTTGTGCGACGGAACATTCTGACTTACATCAATAGTTCACTAATTCAGACGTGTTCACGGGATGGCTTGAGAGTTGAGAGGGGAGGCTCGAGGTTACATGTACATATGTATATACACAATACCAACTCGTTGATGGTCGCTCGATGCGCACGAACATTACACCAAACACTGAAGTTTGAACATTCATCGTTATATATGCGTACTGTACGTAATGTTTGCGTTTTGGATATAGCTATAGGAAAATATAATATATAACAGCATCGTAATATATAAAAAAATATTTATTCAGTGTCTGTGTTGCATATAAGCAATACAACTTTTCGTCCTTATATGAGAAGCTTTTGAGTCGAACGATAGCTCATTCGAAAGGGGAGACTTCAACGCAACGTGGTAAGGTATTCATTTCATGTAGATCATTCTCTCCGTATCAAAAAAATACTTAGATTCGACGGCTGTCAAGCTGTCACATTTGCTCCGCTTTACAACGCTCATATTACTACATATCAACATAATTTGACCACAAGACTACCTGACCACGTGGCGTTGAACCCTCCTTTTTCGAATAAGCCGTATTTGAAGCCAAAATTCTCTTGTATAAGGACGAAAAGTTATATCAGGCAAACCCATATTTTTTACCCATTTTGTCAGAGAGTTGACTTTACCGGCAAAATGAGCCAAATATATGGGTTTGCGGGGTTCGACTTTTCGCCCTCATATAAGAGAATTTTGGGTCGAGATACGGCTCATTCGAAAAAGGAAGCTTCAATGCAGTGCGCTCTGGTCGTCATTTGATCCGATTATGTTGATGCTCAATAATATGAGCGTGGGAATGTGGAGCAAAAATTTACAGCTAGACAGTCGCCGAATCTAAGCAATTTTCGTATACAAAGAGAATGTTCTCAATGAAATGAGGACCAGAGCGCACTGCATTGAAGCCTCCCCTTTCAAATGAGCTATCGTTCGACGCAGAATCTTCTCATATAAGAACGAAAAGTCGAACCCCGCAAAAGCATGCTTTCCCGTGTGATTTCGCCATATTGATGATGATACAGAGCAAAAACGTGTAAACTTTAGTTCAGCTGTTCTCCGCGAGGAGGCGCCTAATCGGAAAGACCCAATGAGAGTTGCCGCGAGTGCAGCAGCAGCTCGCTGTACTACTACACATTGAAGCCTGTCTATATGTGTGTCGTCACGCTTTTCGCCACTGCAATAGCTCGCACCTCGTTTTGTTTTGAGCCCAGCAAGCGGCACCGCGATATGTTTATGCACAGAAAAGCGAAGCGAACGGCGCTGTCTTGTAGACGCAACGCGTCCCCCGCATACTTATAGACAGAGTACAATGTAGTTGTACAATCATTTTTTTACATTTTGAAAAGTGATATATGGTAATATATGTTGAAGAATATTTTCGAATTTTTTTGCTGCAAAACTTTGGTGTAAAAAATGAAAAATCCTATAAAAATCTGAAAAATGCATATTTCGTAATGAAGCTGTAAGAGCACTATTTTCATACTTTTATCGTAATAACACACTATTATCGCCAATTTTTTTTTGATTTTCTGAAAAAGTGCACCGTGGTTCAAAGAATCAAAAACCAACTTTTTCAAGGTGTTTAACGCGAAAAAAAGTCCGTTACTTCAAATTTTTATATGCCCGTTATGCAGTGAGTAGCGCACGTGATTTTTAATATTTCTACATTCGGAAGGAAAATACATAAACAGAAAAAGTTGTAGATACACGAAGGAAGTTACCAAACTCACAAATTCTGAAACTCGGTAAACAAGTAGGATAGGTCCCCAGTAACACAAAGCTATTTTTCGTTGGTGCTAATTTTCACTTTTAGGGAGTGAAATCAACCCTCAAAGTTTTAGTTTTTTTTTATATTTTTGACTATAATATTGTAATGATAACGGATAGGACAAAACTTTAAAGGGGTATATGGTTCAGTTTTTTATGCTCTACAACCCCACTGCGATGAAAGGTATGCTCATAGTGCAATATGTTTTAAATACTCAAATTCTCCGTTTTTTATTGCATAACGGTAAATGATAGAAATGGTTATATTATATAACAAAAAGTATTCATTTTGAACGATCTAAAGGAGTATAAAATAAAATCATTTTTTTGTTTTCGTCGTTGTTAAAAACAATTAATTACCGTTATTCGTATATGCCTACGTTTTTGTTCGACTCATCACTGTGTTTGTATTTTTCAGCATAAAGTAAGTGTGTTCTATCATATTTGAAGGTCTAGTATATATTTCATTTTGAAAGCTTTATTTAAAAAAATTTATTGCACGTGTATATGGAACTTTTTGCAACGCCTGTTCTCGGGTGATTATTCGGAACCATCACGATCAGGATCTCCCTCTCAAACGGGCAGAAAGCTCTTCACCCATACTGAACATGTATATGTATGTTCAGAAAATGTTTGCATTAATTAGCTAAAGAAATATGTAAGAAATAAAGCAATATTTGATATGTGGGAGAGGGTGATCGCAATAATCACTCGAGAATAGGCGTTTTTGCAATATATTTCATGTACACGTATAATACAATTTTTTATATAAATTTTTAAGTATAGAATATATATTCGACCATGAAGTATAATAGAAAATACATATTTTGGCGTGAAAAATGCAAATAGAATGAAGAATCGACCAAAAACATATCAAGATGCGTATAGCGGTAATTAATTGTTTTTAACAAAGACGCAAACAAAAAAATTATTTTATTTTATATTTCGTTAAATCGCTCAAAATAGAAACTTTATAGTATATAATAATCACTTCTATAATATACCGTTATGCACAAATACAAATAATTTGTTTCTTTAAAAAAAATTGGACAATAGGGATAACTTTTATTGCCGCAGGGTTGCAGATTATAAGAAAACTGAATAATTTATTCTTTTGATGTTTTGTCCTATCTCTTACCATTATAAAGTTATACTGAGAAAACTATGAAATGCTAAAACTTTGGAGATTGATTTCACCCTCTAAAAATGAAAATTAACACCGACGAAAGATAGATTAGTATTACTGGGTCCTACAGTACTTACTTGTGCATCGAGTTTCAGAATTTTTGAGTTCGATGACTTTCCTTACCGTTTATCTGAAGCTATTTTACATGACTATATTTCGAAGTTAGAAAGTTGATTTCAATTATTACATTGGCAGAGTGACTATGGTGTCAAACTAAAACACGTACTAAATATTTTGGTCATAAGTTCGTGCCTTGCACAAGCGCAACTTTTTTCTCTTACATTTTTGTCAGTCCTTAACTATACAATATGCAAATAAGTAACAATAATTTAAAAACATGTGAAAAATATTTTAAAAATATATTACTCTGAAGTATACACAGAAATAATTTAGGAGCATATTTTCCACAATCGTTTCTGTAGCCACGAATTCTTCTACTTATGGGTATAACTTCGCATTTCCTAGATCAAATAAATATATGGAATGATGCAATGTACTTTTACTTCAAGTCAACTCCATTTATTACTGATAAGTACTATTGAATTAAAGTTTATTTATTTATTAGGTGTCGAAGAATCTAAATAATTCTATAATTAACAAGTAAATGAATAGTAAAACTGCAGAAGGAAACAATATTATCATGTAGTCAAGAATTTAAAAAAAAACTTAGAGAAAAAAATTTAACTTGTATGGGGCGAGAACTTGCAACGACCCATTTCGTGTGGATTTCACAGTCGAACCATAAACGCTTCTCGTGCAATCAGTGCGATGAATTGTCACGTCGCAACGCGGCAACACCGTCGTGATTCATGGCAACCGCTGCTGCCTTGAGACGATTTCCCCCTTGTCCCGCTATTACACAATAAACAGCTGCGTATTACTTTACGCATTCGTGAAGAAAACAGTAGTGGCCTCCGCCTCGTATTCGTCAGGCAGCCACATGCTTGTAGGTAATGATCACCCTGTAACGAAATCTACCATGCCTACGAAATCTGTGACGTCACGCGAGGGGACTACCTAAGTAGTCAATATTTGGGGATATACCAATCGCTATGTTGGCTCCTGCACCAACTCGACCAATGGGATCAGCCCTTTGCGCCTCTAGTAACGCCATAGGTATGCTGTTTTTTCCAAGGTTGGTACCCTTGCAGTCTGACTTTAAAGGTGAGTTGGTTAAAAGGGTTAGAGATTGATTGTTGACGGTTGCATTGGCGGCGAGTGGGGGTGGGGCCGAGCGCCTATGCCGCCCTGCCCATTATTTTAACAACAGTGGTGTTACTACATGACTACATCACTAAGAAGCGCAATGGACTGTTCCTATTGGTCGAGCCGTGCCTGCAGCTAACAAGGCGGCTAGTTTAACACCACAAATTGACTACTTTTAAACAGGTATAACTTTTAATTCCATGCTCTCCTCACATTATAAATGCTTTTCTCCCGTTTTTTACGTGGTATTTTCTAAGTCCAAAATAAAGAAACCCCCTTCTCGACGTCCCTTCAGCGAAAGATTTTGTTTGAAAAACGCTACCAACCTTCTTTCCAACACAATATTATTTAATATAGCTTGACCAAGTAAAAATGAAGTCTTAAATGGAATTTAGAGTCGAAATGTAAGAAATGGAAAAGAAGTTAGAACTTCCTTGTTAGTCTCTTCGTTGATAGCTAGGTAATCACGATAAAGTATACTGCACCGTTGAGAAGTCCACCTGGCAGGAATACGGGCCTGATCGTCACAGCGAAAGAGGCTCGTCTCTGGCTCATGTATTTCGGTTCTGGAGTGGTATTGTCCGAAGCGGTCACACATGCACTGACGAGCCGAGCGAGCGGAGGACCCTTCTTACCCCTTCTCCGTTTTGAGTGACTTTTTCTCAGCGATGCACAGTACTTTCATGTAATGATATCAGACGAAAGGAAGTTCTTGGAATTTCCCCTCTAAAAATAGAGGAAATCCATAGTAGTTACCACCCGACGACGCTATGCACAGTGGGGCATTTTGCCGAAGAATACAAAAGGCTCTTTTGATTCATGCCAAATTGGTATAGAGTGGTTTTTGGTGTTGCTGATCACGAATCCAAAATCAAAATTACGAAAAGCATAATGACAAATGCAAAATAGTGGATAGGTATTGTTGACGCGTGAGCAAAGTAAAATTGTGGTGAAGACAACCTTCTGGTATGCTCACTTCACACGCAGAATTGACGGCGCATGAATATTTAAAGAATTGGATTGTGAGGCACTTGAGACCGTGGTTTTGATAACAATAACACTGTATTTGCTATTACAAGTTAAAGTACTGACGAGTGATACAAATTGATGTGTCGTTACGGTGCGCGAGTTATGAATTATTGGTATAAGTGTCACTTGAGAATTCCCATTTGCTTGTAGATTTGTAGTTCTTGTTTTGATTGACGTTTTTGATCTAACGATTGGGAAGAAACCTCCCTTGAAATCACCTCGGTGGCGGTGTCGTACGGGGGTTGATCATGTCTCATCGGATATTGACGGGAAGGTTTAATTTGGAAGAAGAAATTTGTGTTTTCCTTCCATTGGCTGAAAAAGTGTGGAAGGCGTTAGCCAAGCGCCCGCCTCCACAGCAAACGGGATCTCCAGGTACCGCGAGTACCTACGCGTGGTGGGTACGGAAATTCCCTGTCCCTTGACCGTAGCAGGCAATAACTTTAGGAAGCTCTTTGATTCTAAAATTGCATGCGAAAATTAAGAAGATTAAGGTAGGGTGCTAATTCCCAGTTATGAGGGGTTATTGATTCTAAAACTCTTGAAATTACAAAAATGTTTCAATGGCTCATAAAGTTTTTCTTGCTAGTTTTCCCTTAGCTATTTCGTTATGATTAAGTTGCTCTGAGTTGCTAATAGTGCTAGTTATTTACGATTGACAATCTTTACGATTGTCGTCGCAGATGGAGACATGAAATTTAATTTTGCCTTTTCAAATTGGGGGCCTTTGTTACGCAGTAACAGGTATCTTAAAAAATTATCACATTGAGTTGAAACTTGACATTCTGGGGTTTTTGAGATCCCTGATTACAAATCCGATGACAAACTTTCAAAACTCTATGTAATTCATGTAATTCGAAAAAGTTGTCGAAGAGAATAATAATTATTTAAATTAATTTGAAAGTAAGAAAAATAACAAATAGCACTTTAGTAATCAATCTTATCCATACATTTTATAAACACAACGTATCATTTTCACATCCATCATTACGCACCCACGATCTTTGCTTAATTATTTGAATTAAGCGTGCAATTGAAATTGTAACGCAAACGTCTCCGATCTGTTCAATCGTCACCCTTATTTCATTTACAGAACGCAGGATTCTATCATGCATCTTCTTGAATTCCACCCAAACATTTAGTTTCGCAAAATTATAAATATAATAGTCACTGATATTTATATTATTTGAGCAGTGATGTTAATGTTGTAAAAAATTACAATTTCCTTATTTCAATTGAAATAATTGTAATTAAATAAATATCAAAACGAAATATTTTATGCAGCTTTCAAGTTTATAATACTACAAAATAAAAAAGTTCAACTCGAAACGGTGAATAGTGTCAGTAGCAGCATTTACGAAGAGCATCATAGATAGGCACTAATTGACTTAAAATTTGAATATATTCCAAATCTGCAAATTTCTCCAAGTCTTTTTGATTGCATATCATACTTGACATTATCGTTTACATAATGAAGCGTAACTTGCGTTGAAGTCTGGTGACTAACATAACTATGTCTGTGACTCTTTATTAAAGTACTAATGAAATTTATAATATGGTAAGAGAATTATATGAGTAAAGTTATAGTTATCTTCTATTGTCGACATGCAAATATTATATTTATAACATGTACTTTAAAGACAAAATGTTGTAGATATAAAGTTTTTCAAGTATAAACTGTGCATAGTACTTTAGACGTGATACAAATTATAAGACATTCGGAAGCAGAAACTTTCGTCAACCTTGAACGTCTGTATATCAATTACCAATCACTATATTATAAAATTTCAGATGATATTTGTTGCATTGAAATGTGTGGAACAGTTGTACTATACCAATAGGAAGCTGCTTGATACTTTGAAAATTGCATTTTTGCCATGTTTTCGGCTAAATGCCCCACTGTGCGACGTGGTGTGGAGTAGTACTCCGACTGCTACTCCAATTCTTGGAAAAAATTCGTAAAAGTTTCGCTCGTCTGGCATCACTTTCATCTAACAGTATCGCATAATTCTCCAATCAAAATGTTAAGAGCCGTAGTGGTGTAAATTCAATTTCTTCAAATTTCAGTTGACGGTATTTTTGACATGTTTAAGGCGCCTTCTGTTTTACCATTAAAATCGATGTACATGTAACCTCACTCTTTGCCAAAAAATGGCGACCCTTGGTTTTACCACTAAACAAAGTTAACAAAGCATTTAGAACTATAATGGAGCTACGTTACTGTTGAGGCGTTAAGGTATTTTATTAAATCCTCACGTCCTCGGATATTGCACGATGTGCCTCACTGCGTCTCGAAGGATCACCCAAAATGTTAAACGGTTTGGGGCCGCAAATTCCGTTCGCCCTAAGTGGCAACGTATAAGTCTTGAGCGACTTTGTTTAAGCGAAGTATGAGTCCTGAGCGACTTATACTGTTAACTGATTCTGTATGTTGAGTACGAGTCCTGAGCGACTGTGTACTCATGTTCTGCTGACTGACTCTGTTTTTCAACTGAACTGCGGCGTTCATCATTTCTTGGCGCGCTGCGTCCTTCAGCGCGCCTCCCCTTTCCAAAATTTGCTGATTGGTTGGCCCTTATTTTTAACACAACTAATCAGAAATTTTGTTTATACCGGAAGTACCCCTCTTTGCGCCCTGGGCGCGCTTCCTTGGAGAGGAATGACTCCTGCGGGGGCGCGAGAATCTTGGCAACGTCGGGGAATTTCCTCCAGACCCCTGACTGTCGATATTGGAATCGTTACATCTGGTGTCCGTAAGGCCCTTCAGAAATTCCCCGTTTATGACATGTACATGGCTGTTGAGAGGCGAGGGAACTGAGTTTCGAGAGTCGCAGTCATAAACCACTTTCCCTCGCCAGGAGGTATCCTAACTCTGAATTGCATGCTAAACAAACCAAAAAATCCTTAATCTCAAAAACAGCCTTCAAGGCACGTACGTATCATAAACCCATGTTAGTGACGGTCGCCGACAGTTACTTTCTGTATCGTCGCTAAGCACAGGGCTACTTGCGACCCGGAGCGATTGCGACACTACGCCAATTGGTTAACGTGTCAAAAAAAGGGATCAATACAATAAATAATGAAGTACTTAATCTTTTTGATACATTAGGATTCAGTAGCGGTTTTTTAACGCATTAAACAAACTGGCATGGCGTCGTACTTGCTCCGGGCCGCAAGGGAACCTCCGCTTAGCGACGATATAAAAAGTAGCATCACCCTAATTTAATTCCTAAGATTTTTGTTTTATTTTCCCCATTAGTTATTGCGTTATGATGAAAACATTAAAAGGGGTTTCGTCAAAACCTATGATGGAGTAGTCTTTCAACAAGTTCACCATCATCATTCATCAGTTTTTGCAAATATCTCAGAAATTGAAGGTGACCGACAATTTTGTCACAGAATTAAGTTGTTTAAAATGTCGTCATTTACATCTATAAAAATTTTAAAAATCCGTGAGATTGTACTTTTTCGGCTAGTTGACCCAAATCCATTTTCGTAATCGTTTATTAAATTATAATAATATTAATTATACGTTCTCTTGTCATACTCACGATTTACGTTTAAGTAATGTGATGGTTGATCGATGAGGTCGGACGTGTTTTGCCGACAGGGTGCGCAATGGTAGCGTGGTCAGGCTCTGACTGTATATAGTCTGTTCGGTTTCTACGCGTGATGCTCGGTGATTTTTGTCAGCTAGCTTTGCATGTTAGACCGTGTATAATGCAATAGGACAAGCAATGTTTATGGTGTCATACAAGATTATTACTTATACATATCAAGTACCTAACAGAGTATGGTGTATAAGTGATTATTCGTAAGAATCCTGACATAATGGAACAGAAAAGTATTAGTTCCGATGCACACGATGCTCGTATCTCACGTTTGCATAGCGTCACAATCTACTGTCGCCCGTGTAATGATTACATTTTTTTTTTTACAAAAAACTACTTAATTGCGACATCATCAGGAAGAACAGCACAAGTCCAGTGGCTTTTGTTTAAGTTGTATATTGCACCTGAACTGTCTGTAAATTATTCCTATTTTCTTTATTATTCTCGTTAATTATACGGATACAGAACATTATTCAAAATGAAGGTAATATATACACGTTATGGTGAAAGGAACACGGAAACAGTTGCTGATAAGAAGAATTGATGTTCAGAACTTAAAACACAAATATCTCGAAATTGAAGATATGTGAGTTGCAAAGTATTTCTTAACAACCATAGACATATACATATGTATGTTAGAAGTGAGAAGGAAAGTATGAAAATAAAATCGATTAGCTGAGCATATACATATGTGTAATGATGGACAAAATTGAGTGTTACAACTGTAATAAGAAAAGAGCATTTAACTTAGTAGTTCCACTCAGTTACTTTGTAATTTGTTTACTTACTATGATTGGTTACATATTCATAAACAAATGTTATGAGCAAGTCTTTGAAATGATTTACAAGGGGAGGACACGGGTACGGAAATTGATTTTTAAGCGATACCACAGCCATAGGCAACCTTTCCTAGTTCGGGGGCCAAAGTATTATCATTCTGTCTTCAAGTCTTAATGTGAGTTGGTAGAATACACCATGTTTTCTACCACCATAAATCAGACACACTTCGCTGAAATAGATTAGGGTCGGATGAAAAGAAGTGCCCATATTTGCGATAGTATATAAACATTATACACATAGTTCACACCTAGTATAAGACAACCTTGAAGGGTTGACATTGATTGGGTCTTCGTTTCCGAGATATATTTGTTTAAAATTTTCTATTAATCAATAGTCCCTAATAGTTTAGTCACGTAAAAAAGTACTAAGTTTCGCAACACTACGGTACTCAGCTCGAGTCCCCTGTCTGTTATTTTCTTTTTTTCATCTGTACTATCATATTAATCCTTATTTTAATTTTTTAACTTTATTTTCTTTTGTTTAATATACTTTGTTTAACAATAATGTTAAGGCTGCATGTGCATTTTTAGCCCACGTTTCACTAACATATATTTATCGCGTCTGTGGAGTGTTTTTGCGTATATGTGTAGAAAATATATTTTTCAGTGTGGATCTGATGCGCCGAAAGTATCGATACCTACAATTTTATAGCAGGTATGAACACTTACTTCATTATACGAAGTAGCCAATATAAGAAACATCGAACACATTATAACGCGAAACCCGCTATCCCTCTTTTTTCTTGATCTTAAGCAAAAAAGCAATAACAAAATGGTCTATGACATAAATCACCTAATGAACTCCGTTGCAAAAATCGAGCTGGCTATAAAAAAAAAGAAAAAAAATAGTGCAATGCATCAGGTGTCCTAATTTTGCACATGCACCCAAATACTGTAGCCGTCAATTTCGATATGTCATATCTGCTTATAGTTACCCCACAGCGCAATGCATCAAATCATCTGACTCCCTGATGTGTCCTTTGTAAAGGGAATTATACTGCTAATTATAAAGGCTGTCTGAAATATAAAGAGCTTTATCAGAAAAGTCTTCCTAAACCTAGGAAAAAAGCGAGAATAATACCTTTCTCAAAATGTCTAAATAGCTGCATAGGAAACTATCGTAACAACAGTTCCCCTTCTTGTTTCTGTGCTCAGGCAGTACGAGGAGATCATTACCAGAGTAACAAAAACAATACCACTCCCGAGACACACACCAATAACACTAATATAAATAATGACCTCACCATATATAGATTAGAGAAACTGATCGAAAAGCATAATGAACAAATTAACATCTTGCTATGCTTACTAATGACTATCATGGGAAAACTTTTCTCTAATCTCAAAAAATGAAGCTGCTTCGTATTGCTTATTGAAATGTCAACGGCATTGGTCAACGTAAAAATGAACTCGAATCCTATTTAATAGGTAGTGACATTCAAGTCATACCTATTTTAGAAACACATTTTACGGACAAGAACTTTTTGAAAATTTACGGCTATAACATTTATCACACTGATCATCCTAGCGGCAAGGCACATGGAGACTCTGCTGTCATAATTAAATCAAATATTAAGCATTATGAACTTAAACAGCATTAGAAAGAACATCTACAAGTAACTAATGTCATGGTTAAGTACTGGTCCTGTTCGACTACATTTTCGACTGTTTACTGCCCTCCGAGGCATAATATCAACAAGGAAGAATTTGACGAATACTTCGCAACCCTGGATCAAAGATTCCTATACGGTGAGGATAGAAGGATAATAAACCCGAGGAGAAGGTCCCTTCTAAAGAGCATTCAGACAAATAATTTGGAACATATTAGCACTAGAGAGCCAACTTATTAGCCAACAAGCTCCCAGATCTACTTCACTTTTTTATAACAAGACATATACCGACGAGATATATTCAAATCAATTCCTCACTTGACTTCGGATCACTCCCCTACCATTGCCACAATCAACTCAACCATCGTAGAGAATAGGCCAACTCTTTCCTTATATAATGAACTGACAGACTGGTCACACTTCCGTAGAGTCTTCAATGCTAACACCTCAGTTCTTTTTCCTTTAGTAACTGAAAAGAACATCGATCATGCTGTGGATTATCGAACTCAAAGCATAGTAAACGTGGTCCGCTCATCCACTCCAAATATTAAATATTCTACTTCTTGTATACATCAAAATTAAAGTTACTAAGAAAAGAAGATTTAGGACGGTGTGGTAAAGAAGTAGACATCCGGATGATAAACAAACACTAAATAATGCGACGAGGAAGCTCATAAAAGCAATATAAAAATATAAGAATGAATCATTCCAAAAATGTTTAAGCAATTTGACTCCTAATACTAATTCAGACTACTCTCTCCGGAAGGCGACAAAAAACCTTCTAGACCTCAACAAACAATCCCTCCAATTGAAACACCATGTGGAAGCTGGGCACGGAGCTCCTTCGATAAGACTAATCTATTTGCCGCACATTTTGTGGATGTCTTTAAACCTCATCCTTCTGTTTCCTCGTCTGGCGGAACCCAAATTCTAAAGTGGCTTGATACCCGGTACCAGCTAAGACCGCAAATACCACTTTTCACATGTACCGAAAGCAAGTAGATAATTAGTCATCCAAAATCAAAAAAAAACCCAGGACATGACATGTTAAATGGCAGAATAATGAAGGAAGTCCCCAAAAAAGGTATTACACTAACTACGAACATATTTATCACCATCCTCCGCCTTGAATACTTCCCGTCCATCTGGAAGTTGTCCGTTATTATCCTTGTACACAAGCCAAGGAAACCGATACATGAGGTTACCTCCTATAGATCAATAAGTCTACTGCCTTGCCTGTCTACAGTGTTTGAGAAAATGTTTGCCAAACATCTAAACCCATTATTGACTGAGATGGAAGTTACCCCAAAACATCAAGTTGACTTTCGAGAAAGCCACTCGACAATCGAACAAGTGCACCGAATTATGCACTTCATCAATCAAAGCCTGGAAAAGAAACAATACTGCTGTGCAGTCTTTTTGGATATCAAGCAGACTTTCGAAAAGGTCTGATACACTGGCCTCCTCTAAAAGCTGAAAATATTACTACCATATCCTTACTTCAGAGTTTTGCTTTCATACCTGTCAAGTAGACAATTCAAAGTCAAGTATCTGGATTCAGTTACTGGGATCTTCCCCATTAAATCGGGAGTTCCTCAGGGTAGTGTACTTGGCCCGTTACTCTACTCCATATACACGGCTGATTTGTCTAGCAGTAATCAAGTAACCGCATCTACATTTGCAGATGACACGGCCTTCTTGACATCTCACGAAGACCCTAATGTGGCCATTACATACATAGAGCATCACCTCAACACCATCGAAAAATGGTTTCATGAATGGTTATTAAAACTAAATCTATACTCGTACCCTTAACTTTACGTAAGAACAATTGTCCGACAGTATCACTCAACCATACTCTTATGCACAACATAAACAAGTTAGATACTTGGGCATGAGAGGAATAGAGGGGAGGTGGTGGCTTGAGGCGGAACGAATTGCAGCGGGTGTTTGATTGGGATAAAACATTGCAAAGAGTGAGAGGTGAATGAAAGAGAAGGGGCACAAGAGAAAGTAAAGGGAAAAATTCCCAGGAGAAGAGTAGGTTTCAGCAAAAACTAAAGATCTACGAGGAAAAGTGTAGTATTTTAAGTCAAGTAACCAGAGAGGTTAGGAAATGGCAGGTGGAGGTGCGGGGGACAGCAGCGACGTGGGACGTAAGAAGAGAAAAGCAGCCCTTAAAGGGGTCGGTGGCGAGGGGAACTCTGTCGACAAGGCAGGGCGCGGTAAGACAAAGGAGATTAAAAAACTACGTGATAGTTCCACGAGCGCGGAAAAGCCGAAAAGGCAATATAGGGAAGAAAAAGGACAGAAAAAACTTTTCGAACTGCAAGGAATAGGGGTGAGAGAAGAAACTAAACTGAACAGGTTAGACAGCGGAAAGAAAGAAGCAAGGGAAAATGCAAGAATAACAAGCGAACTGGAAAACGAGGAGACTGCTAGCCCAGAAAGAGGATGCAGGAAAGGACGAAACGACAGGGAGAGGGGTGATACCTATGAGCTAATGGCTGGAATTGAGGAAAGAATTTTGGCAGGAATAGGCAAAGAAATTAGAAAAGAGTTAGAGTTTCTGAGAGAGGAGATAAAAAACAATAGTAAGGAAATTGTAGGATGCAAGGATGCGTTTAAGGAGGAAATCAAAGAATTGAAAGAAGAACTCCAAAGAAGCCAAGATAAATGGAACAAAGATACCGAAGCACTAAATGGAAAGGTTGAATACCTTGAAAAGAAAATACAGGAAGAGATTGTGGTGCACTCAGAGTGGCAAAAAGAAGCAGAATTAAGACTCGAAAGGATAGAAGAAAGAAACAAGAAGGTGGGCGGAGAAGGAAAAGTAACAGAATTATTCAAGAAGATAGAAGCTAAAGAGTGAAGGGAGAGAAGAAAAAACATTATTATTAGAGGACTAACAATAGAGAATGGAAACATCAAGGAAGAGGTAAGTAAGCTTCTGAGCGGAAAACTGGAGCTGCATGTGGAAAATATGGAGACCATAAGAATAGGCAGAGGACGCAATGAAACAAATCCAACTATCTTGGTTAAACTCGATTCTATAGACACAAAAAGAGAGATAATGAAACGTAGGAGTCACCTAAGAGGATCGCGAATTTACCTTGATGACGATTTGACCGAAAGAGAAAGATCAATCCAGAGGACAGCTAGGGAGAAAGCCAAGGAGGAAATAAAAAAAGGAAATAGAGTGAAGATTGGATACCAGAAAATACAAATAAATGGGAAGTGGAGCAAATGGAACGAGGAAAAAGAGGAATTTGAAGGGCTAAATTTTCAAGGGGAAGACAGGCAGACGAGGACCAGGGAAAAAGATCGGTTGTAATATGGAATATTGCAGGTGCAGGAAAGATAAGAGAGGTGTGGGATTTTTTGAAAAATTTCGATATAGTGATTCTCCAAGAAACCTGGGTGGAGGAAAAAAACAAAAACGCACTGCTGAAGATGCTAGACAAGAATATGCAATGGTGGATAAAAGTGGCCGAGAGGGATGCCAAAAGGGGAAGAGGAATGGGTGGGCAAATAGTAGGAATTAAAAAGAACAAAAGGGGCAGAAGCGAAGTGAAAGAGTGGGAGTATGGCTTAATACTGGAGGAGGAAGACGAAAATCTCATGATGATTACCGTCTACAATAATAAAAATGTAACAGAGGTGAGAGAAGGGCTGGATGCAGAGATAGAGGAAGAACTAAACAAGAACAGGAAATTGGTTATCCTCGGAGATTGGAATGCTCGGATTGGATTGGAGCAGGCTAGGACAGAGATAATGGAAACGGACAGCTGGGAAAGGAACTCGGAAGACATAGTTCTAAATAGTGAAGGGAAAAAATTGTTGGGACTCTGCGAGGAATACGGATTGACAATTTTAAATGGACGAGCAAGGGGAGATGAGGATGGAAAACTGACGTATATAGGTGCAAAAGGAAGTTCGGTGCTGGATTACGTTATGGTTCAAGAAGACGAAGAAGGAAGCCCGGTAAGTGAACTAATGATACATGAAAGGGAAGAATCAGATCACCTGCCGGTGCGGTTTATAGTAAAAGGTAAAGCAAAGGAGCGAAGCAATGAACAGGAAAAAAGACAGGGATGGAGGTGGAAGACAGAAGCACAAGAGAAATTCACGGAATCACTTGCAAAAAATGGAAAGAATATAAAAAGAAGATAGAATTTGAGGACAGAATGAACGTCTTAGCTGGACTGTTGAGGGAAGCAGCGAAGAAAGCAGGTATGGAGAGGAAAACACCTAGAGGAGGAGTGTGGCAGGACAGGGAATACAGAGCAGAAAAGAAGGAGGCGAGAAAATTGCTAAAACGATACAGACGCACAAAAAGGGGAGAGGACAGAGAAAAATTTGTGAAGGCAAGAGCCAGAGTGAGGGAATGTTACAGGGAAAAGATGAAGGAGTGGAGGGAAAAGCAATGGGCAAGAGTGGAAAACAGTAGAAATCTAGGAGAATTGTGGAACTCACTCAAGGCCTTCCAGGGGAAAAAACAAGGAACGGGAAGAAACATCGAAAAGGACACATGGGTGGATTACTTTAAGAACCTGCTGGGAGGAAGGGAGGACGTAAACCAGAGCAACAGGGAAAAGGGATGGGAGGATGTACGAGAAGAAAGTGGCAGACAAGAACAGGTACAAAACGAGGAGTGGGACGAGGAATTTGGGGAGGAAGAAATCGAAAAAGCCATCAAAGGAATCAAGACGAGGAAAGCACCAGGAGAGGATGGCTTATTAATCGAATTCTACTAGGTAATGCCAAGGGAGATGATGCAGGAGTGGAAAGAACTAATAAATGAAATGTGGCGGGAAGGGAAAATACCTGAGAGCTGGGAGAGAAGTTTGATTTTCCCGATACATAAAGCTGGCGATGAAGAAGACATGAGGAATTACAGAGGTATATCGTTACTCAATGTAGGATACAAAATATTAGCGACACTATTATACCAAAGATTGGAGAGTTGGGTGGAGAGAAACCAGAAACTGGGGGAAAGCCAGGCAGGATTCCGCAAAAATAGGTCAACCATGGACCATATCTTCACATTGAACTCTCTAATAAATAACAGGATGAGGAGAACAAAAGGCAAATTATACGTAGCTTTCATAGACTTTAAAGCGGCCTTTGATAGCATCAACAGAAATCTCTTACTTGAAAAGTTATGGCAGTGGGGCATCAGGGGCAGAATGTACAATATGATCAAGCGTATGTATAAAAAAACGAGCAATGCAATACTGATTGATAACGAAGTATTCGGTAACTTTATGACAACAAGAGGCGTAAGGCAGGGCTGCCCTCTGAGCCCACTGTTGTTTAGTCTTTTTATTGAGGATATGGAAGAAAGATGGAAAAGAGATCGCTGTGGAGGTACAGTAATAGGAAAAGAAAAAATTTACGCACTAAAGTTCGCAGACGATGTTGCATTAGTAGCGGATACAGCGGAAGATATGAGAAGTATGCTAAAACACCTGGAAAAATACACGGAAAAAAATGAACTAACTATTAACGTAGACAAGACAAAAATAATTATATTTAGCAGGGGAGGAAGAAGAGGGAAGGAGGAAAGATGGGAGCTGGGCGGAAGGGAGATAGAAATTACCAACAAATTTAGATACTTGGGCTATTGGTTTACTCCCAGGAATACGCCCAAAAGACAGATTTTGGCACAGGCAAGCAAATGCCAGAAGGCGGCGAATGTGACTTGGGGTCTAACAAGGAGAGCCAGGCTTAATAACTTAAGGAGAAGATTTAATATAAATGACGCTATTGTAGGAGCAGGTCTCCTATACGGTTCTGAGATATGGGGTTGGAACAAGTACGAAGAGGCTGAAAGAGTGCACAATAGATATGGAAAAATGTGCATGGGCTTGGACAAGAATACACCAACCTACATCTGGTTGATGTAGGCGGGAAGAGAGAGCGTGGAGGTTGCAGCGTTAACCAGACCTTGCAAATATCTATTGAAAGTCATAAGGATGGAGGAGGGTAGGTGGCCCTACAAATGTTTGAGGGAAGAGCTCAGAGGATGGAAGAATGCGAATCCTACAAGCTGGATACAAAGGATTGAAAAAGTGATGGAAAGTGTGGGGGAGGGTGAAATATTAAACATGATATGGGAGAAAGCGGAGACCAGTGTACTCGAGGAGAAATTAAAGAGAGTCGTGCGTACTAAAGTGGAGCAAAGGATACAGGAGCGCTGGGGTAGGATAGATAGGTCTAATTATTGCGATAGTTATAAAAATAGAAAGAAAGAAATAGGTATGGAAGAATACTGGTGTATGGAAAGAATCAAAGGTAAAGATAAGGAGCAGTGGGCGAGGTTGAGGTGCGGAAATGTAGGCAACGTAATGGGACGAAGAGAGGAGATGAGGAAATGTAAATTGTGCGAAGGACAGGAATCGCTGCTACATGTATGGGAGTGTGTGGAAGTTAGGAAAAGATTGCCAGATGAGTTAAAGGAATGGGTCATAAATCTAGGTGAGGGCCGGACGTTGGAATGGAATGTAAATAGGATGTTAAATGGTAAACTTGTGAAAGAAGCATGCGAGGTTAGCAGAAGATACGAAAAAATGAAACGAGCGAATGAGGATAGTCGATATAGAAATTAACGTTGAGCATTAAACTAGAGTACTAAACCAAAGACAATATACAATATATTATTTAGTTTTTAGCGGTGTAGGGCCCCCGAAATAGCTAACGATTATGGTGCAATACAACTACGTGTAGGGAGGAGTGAATGAACCAAATATAGGCAATGTCTAGGATAAGAACAGCTATGTAAATCCAAAAACCTTTATGTGTATGGATTGGAGAAAAATATACTACTACTACTACTACTACTTGGGCATGATACTTGATATGAAAGTGACATAGAAGGGCCACATTAAATCCAAACGAAACTTTTTAAATGGTGCAGTCAAAAAATACTATTAGTTACTCCGATCCAACCTAAATCTTGACAGCAAAGTTGTAACCTATAAATCTATACTCAAACCGATTTGGACAATGCTCTATGTGTAGCTTTACTTCGGCTGGCATCATCAACTGTACATGTTTTTAATGGAATCTTCAAAATCACTTTTCTAAAGCTTTTTTATTGAAAACAAAACAACTGTTCCTTTTGCCGATATTTTATTCTATATTAAAAACAAAGCCTATGCAATATTATTTGTATAGGTTTTTCAACCATATTGTCATTTAACAGATAAAAAAAGATTAAATTTCGAAAATTTGAAAACACAATTTTAGCAGTTAGATTTCTCCAAATAACTCCTCAATTTGAAACTTCTGTATCATTTTTAAATTGAGACATTGTATGTATGCGTCTTAGCGGTTTTTTTCGGATGGGATGTACACGTGTTCCAACAAAGTTAAATTATGGTAAATACTCTCGATTTACTCTCAATATGCTAGAAGTTATAAAGAAACATGTACATGTATATATGTATGTAAAAGCTTAGGGAAACAGATCAATTTCTACAGATCCACCTGATGTTTTGGTAAAATCTTATAATTATTTTCCATTAATGAGAAACAAGTGCGTGGTAGTATTTTACGCTAAATAAAAGAAACCGTATACATTATTATATTTACAGATGTAATATTTATTTATAAAGAAATTTTATATTATGTATTTCAACAAAAAACAAAGTACGAAATTTCCATAGAGCCACACGTTTTCTAAGTGAGTAACATTAAGATAAACCAAAATTCCTCGTCTACTCCTAAACCAATACTTACAAGGAACCATCCTCAAATGTAAATCGCCGATTTTTATGAAATTTACGTATGATGTAGTTCTCAAAAAAATATTTGACACGTATTTTTTTTATCGGCGTATTTTATTTATGATTCATGTTCAAATGGTGAAAACAGCCCTTAAGTTAGGACCTGAAAACAGATTTTCATTGATATCTCGCAAACCATTCGACATAAATGAACGGTTCACATGTAGAAATTGTGTATTTCTGAATAACGAATTCATTCATCTAATCACTTTTTAAAAGAATCGATTTGTTTAAATAATATATTAAAACATGGTACTATTTTGTTGATTTTTCATGTTTTTTCATGTTAAATGTTAATAAATTTCCGTGTAGATTTGTATATAGTTACTCATGAGCGCTATAAGAAATACGAATAAATTGAAATTTCGTTTTTTTGTATTATAATAACAAATTTCGTAAACCTAGTTTCTCTATATTTTATGCACGATGTAGCGTAAGATTACTTATGGTCATGAATGTTATAAATTTTTATAACTTCTTAAGTTGTAATATATTGGATATCGATAATTAATCCTTGAGGGTCAGGCCTATTACCGCTGGCACAATCCTGGAGAGCCCGACATAACGGTAACGGGGGGTACACGGTATAAATTTCCTTTCCCCAATTCACAGTAGCATTGTCTCAATAGAGAAAAGACGATAGGTGAAGGGTTTTTTGAAGTCGTAAAATGATTAAACCTAAAGTTCTTACATTTTAAAAATTGGGGTAGCTCTAAAAAGAGCTGATTTCATTGTGGAAATTGGCACCTTTTGCAGCATTATGTGTTGATTCGATATAATCTTCACAATAATGAAATTCTTCAAGAATATGATTGAACCACAAATATTTCAGACACCACAAACATTTTATAGAAACCACATTATTGCAGTAAATACAAGTTAGAGTATGCACATTCATGAAACAAAACTCCACCGGATTTTCAAATTCTTCTGGGCTGTTGTCTAAATATCCACATCGAAATCAAGAGTATTTAAATAATTGTTTATATCTAGGGGCTGACAGCTGATTATGAATAAGTGATTGCATTTTAATAATAGTATTTCCTTGTGTGTAAATTTATATTGAGGTTCAAATTTATCACTAGATCCGACAGTTTTCTAGCAAAATTTTTCCATATTCGAAACACATATACATCCAAAGGTTGAACTAAACTTGTTATATTTTTGGGGATTTTTAATACTTCCAATGTTTTGCCATCTGGAACTATATTCAAAATCATTGTTTCATCTTAACCAGCTCATGAATCTACTAACAGTACTGCAAGTTCTTGCATATTTGGAAAGAATGCTTTATCTAACAACAGTTTTAAAAGATCTTTCGGTAACACTGTCGAACACAAATTTTGTCTTGTAATATCCACTGGGTTACCGTTATAGAGTTTCCCGTCCTAAACAAGAATTCGGAACCCGATTTGCTCCATGTCCCTCAGTTTTTGAAAAACACTTATTTTTGTAAAAACCCTCGATTTCGGTCAAAAACAATGTATTGCGAGAAAACTAAACCAGTTAGAGAGATTTAGTTTGGCTTAAATGATAGAGGAGAGATTCCTGAATATGTCAGTATCGATAGTTACAATATTTTAAGCTTTTGCATTGCTTTAAATAGCCGTCAAAGTTTGAATAAGTGCCAAAATACGTAATTCTTACGGTATATGTTTGCATTTCTACAAAAAATTCGTTGCCTCACACGCAAATCCGATACGGTATCGGATTCTGTAAACTTTTCTGAGAAAGAAACGGCCTCATACGAATGTCAAAGCTCCCCTGGATTCGGACAATTGGAGAAAATATCGGTCAGGAACGCGTGTACGGCCGTTTGGCGCCATATAGCCCGTCATTCGCTTGTCTCGACTGGGCAGTGCCGTAGCTACGCGTAATCGATGCCATTAGTAGATCCCCATTAGGACTCCGATTTTTATATGTTTAATGTATAGGAATTTGTATTCGTGCCTTATCGTCTTTTATTTTGTGACGTGCATCCGCTGACGCCCGACGACGCCGATTGAGGAGTCAGTTGTGGTTAGGACGAACGCTTGAGACGTCGACGTTCTTTATACCTTTTGTATCTTATATACCTTACCTAAAATACATATATATATTTATCAGGGCGTCTCAGTAACTCTGTTACAAGGCAATATCTCTGTTACCGTTAATGATACTCAAAAATGTTTCGGGAACAAATTACGTGGTTCGAAACGGCACATATAATGGTGGAAATAATTTTTTTCTGAAGATCGTATTTTTCAAGATTTCAATGTCGTCGGCCTTTTCTTAAATAGGATTATATACTTTTATTATTATATCATAACAACTGAGGTTGAGACAAATACATTGACCTATAATACCATGATCTTCACTTGGCCTTAAGTACGAGAAATTAAAAGATTTGTGCGAATATTGCCAGGAATGATACCATCATAAAGAAATTAGTATCGCAAAATTAATTGTAATAAATGTTCAAAATGATTTCTACTAACTTCTAAACATTTGTTAATACCATTTTGGCGGGGGCATTCGGTGCATTTCGAGTAAAACGAGCATTATGTGGTTGAGCACTGTATTGTTAAACAACACGTCCCACTTTTCAAAGCGTCACCTAAAAATCGTGACAACCAGTGAGGTGAACGTAACAAAAACATAAATGTGTTTGCATTTTGTATCAATAAATGTGCTGTTGATACCGAATTATGGAAGTCACAGAGCGACGCAGGTGCGACAAAGGTGACATTGTTGTCACATTATGTAAAATCGCATTGCTTTAGTTTAGACCCGTAGAGTGATAGAAAAAGATGACAACTTAAATTACTTTTGCCATGTCTTTCTCTCCCTCTACGATTGTCAATTGTTTTCATGAAACGTGAAATCGCATGATTTTAGTTGACTATCGTAATGAAGTGAAAAGAAAGGATTCGGCAGGCTTGTGCTGCTGTGACGCCTCAAATGCTCACAAACGTGCGACGCTCTCTTAAAAATTGCATTAACAAATGCTTATAGGTTAATGAAAACTATTTTGAACATTTACTCCAATCAAAGTTTCGTTAATAATCACTCTGTGGTAGTTATTTCATTATTTGCGTTATACCAAAAATTTTATAATTTTTCGTACTCAAGATCACGTGAAGGTCATGGTGTTGTAGGTCATTGGATTTGTCTTAACCTCAGTTGTTATGATATAATAATAAACGTATATAATTCCATTTAAGAAAACACCGATGACCTTGAAATCTCGAAAAATATGACCTTCAGAAAAAAATTATTTCCACCATTATATGTGCCGTTTCGAACCACGTAATTTGTTCCCGAAGAATATCTCAATATTATTGACGGTAACAAAGATAACGCCTTGTAACAGAGTTACTGAGACACCCTGTATATAAATATTTCTACCATTTTACGCCTACTTCAGCTTCAGAAGTGGGATTGAATCTGTGTAGTTAGTGTTTATGTTGTGATTTTTAGTGTTTTGGTGATTGTTGGGTTATTGTGAAAAATGACGACGCTGGGGGAAATTTCGTTAATTTGCGATAACCTAAAGAAAGCATCAACAACGTCTATCCGCAATCTTCATAAATTTATTACGAGAGAGGAAGGCGATCGAAGCAATAGGAAGCGATTGCGTAATTTTACAGGTTTCGATTTTAACGAGAGTACCTCGGAAATTACGAAGAGGGCCACGTGGACGATGGAAACATTTAGTTTGAGAGATTTGGTGGGAATCTGTAATATATTGACGCTAGATTATAGTGGTCAGGTGGATGAAATAGCGAAGCGAATTTACGTACATCTAGCAAATCCCAATTTATTGAGAACTGCCAGTGAGGCTACAATTTCCGAAGCCGAGGAATCTGACGCTGAGGAGAGGAATCGGACAATGAGACAAAGGAACATCGACTCGGTAGAACAGAACACGCAGCCGTTTATGACGCAGCCAACGAACAACGTGTTTACACGAAATTCGACGATGACAAACCTGCAAGAACTTGTAAGAATAAAACTGCTGCGATATTGCACAATCCGAGGGGTTTCGGATTGTAAGCGCGTTGTATGGGCGTTAAAAATACGGTCTTTCGCTCGCCACGAAGGTTACAACCAGAATGTCCCCGAAGGAACGCCGCTTCTAGCCTTAGGACACCCCTTCGCCAGCATGGCCTGCAATCTGTTTATTGTCGTAACCGCCCGTCACGGTTCCCTTCGAGGACCACCAACAACGTCGATGTTCCCCGCTCAACTTTCTCGGTCCTTGAATTTTCTTACAGAACCACCAAAATTTACCTTAAACTTTAGATATAGAGGACGCAATCAGACTTTTTAATGGAACGGATGCATATCAGGTGGAATCTTGGATTCAGGAGTTTGAGGGAAATGTTGCACTTCTGGGATGGTCAGATTTGCAAAAATTGTTGTTCGCAAAAAAATGTTTCACTGGGTTGGCGAAATTATTCATACAAGGAGAACGAGGAATCACGACGTGGGAAAGGTTGAAATTCCTTTTATCTAATGAATTTTCCTCAAGAATTAACCGCGCGCAACTCCATCAAATGTTGCGCAACCGTCGAATGCAGCATGAAGAATCTGCGCATGAATATTTTTTAGTTATGAAGGAGATTGCTGCATGAGGATGTATTGAAGCAGAAGCTTGAATACAGTACATTGTAGATGGGATCCCGGATGACCCGATTCGGAAAGCCCAGTTGTACGAAGCTAAACAATTGAATGAACTGAAAGAAAAACTGAAAATTTATGAACGGGTGCGTAATTTAAGTCGACCGTCGGTAAGGAAGGGGAACGCAGAAATTCCAAGTCAGTGCATTGTTAAGGGGGTAGTCCCAACACGTGACGTCACAGATTTCGTAGGCATGGTAGATTTCGTTATAGACAGATCATTACCTACAAGCATGTAGCTGCCTGAGGCGGAGCCACTTTCGATTTTTTTCACGAATGCCTAAAGTAATTCACAGCTGGTTATTGTGAGACAGCGGGGCAAGGGGTGAAATCGTCTCAAGGCAGCAACGTTGCCAAGAATCGGAGACAGCGTTGCCGCATTGCCGCTGAGACAATTCATCGTAACGATAGCATGAGACCGGTTGGTGGTCCGACTATGAAATCCGTACGAAATATTTTTGTCGCACGTTCGCGCCCCGCGCAAGTTAAAAGGTACAGCCGGATAAAGGGGTCAAAAGTGCCCTTGAACCAAGTTAGACTTTTGATGTACCATTTGATAACTTAGCCAAAGAAAAGCTTTCACACCAAGTTTCAATCCTCTATCTCGATTGAGGGGGTAGTAATGGGGACGAAATGAAATATCAGTTTTTGCCATGTTTGTCCTACTTAATGGCAAGCAAAAATTCTGAGAAAAATCTGAAATATTGGAAATGTAGTGATATATGTTTAAAGAATTTCTCCAGATTTTCTTATCACAGACTTTAGGTGTACAAAATGAAAAACCCTAAAAAAATCTGAAAAATGCAGATTTCGTAGTAAAGTTGCAAGAGAAGTACTTTTATATTTTTACGATAACAACGTATTATTATAACTTTTGTCCCCAATATCATTCAGATTTTTTGGAATTGTGCGATGTAGTTAAAAAAATTAAAAATCAATTTTGTCGAGGTATTTCCCGCGAAAAAGCAATTCTTACTGTAAATTTTTGTTTGTCATGCAGTGAGTACCGTACGTGATTTTTAATAGTTCTACATCAGGAAGAATAACATATAGATAACAAAAATAACAGATTCAGTCAACTAACACTATTTACCACCAGTATATCTTGAAATAGGAAGAACAATTTCAGTGAATAGATTGGCAGAGTGGTTATGGGGTCTGACTGTAAATCCCATACTAATTATTTTGGTCGTGAGTTCGCTCCGCGCACAAATTAATCTCTCTTTTACCACATTTTTCTTTTGATTCATAGCTGCATGACAAATCAGTTTCCACCAATAGATTTACTATTGATATGATTTATTAATTATAGAATCATTTAGCTTCGCTGACACCTAATAAATAAAAGAAATCTATTTCAATATTACTTATCGTTAATAAATATGGTTGGATTGAAGTACAGGTGCGTGGTGTCATTTCATACATTTAAAGGATCTAGAAAATGCTAAGTAATACTCGTAAGTAGAAGAATCCGTGGCTAGAGAGACAATCGCATAAAACGTACTCCGAAATTATCTGTGCGTATATTTCAGAGTAAAATATTCTTAAAATTTCTTTAACATATTTTGAAATTATTGCCACTTATTGGCATATTGTATAGTTACGAATAAATGAATAACGAACTTATGACCAAAATGTTAAGTATGGGTTTACAGTCTGAATACATAGTCACGCTGCCAATCCAATCATTAAAATTATCTTTCCAACTTTAAAATATAAATATGTGAAATAGTTTCAGTTAACTGAATTTACAACTTCTATTTACAATAGACTCCCGATTATCCAGCCCCATTTGAACCGGCCTCCGTTTTATCCGACCACATTTTTGTTGATATGAAATATTTTGTAATTATTCACTTTCTTGCGTAATTATTGTCACATGTATTTGTAATTGTTTAAATACGCAACCTCATATTAATTTTTTTTCCATTCGTACTAAATCTCTGAGTAGAGTATTCCGCACTTCTTAAAATATAGATAGAGATGAGAAAGTGAGTCAGCAAAAGGAAAAATTGCACTTGTAAGTGCGACGAAGTATGTTGAACAGGAAGAAGATTCATCAGCAACTGACATATCATTTTTGAGAAAGTGGCGTGACATCACATTAACGAAAGAAACGAAATAAAAGAAACAGAAAAGATTACCAAGTTTTTTGTGAAAGATGAAGTTAAACAAATACTACATACATATTACGTAGCATTATATTATATTGAGATGGTGCGATTGTATATATGTACCGTATGTTCATACGTGTGTATAAATATTAAACATTATCAATATACTTAATATTAATTTTTTGGTATAAACAACAATCTATAAAGCATGCTGCCAGATTAACTGGCCATTTGTTTATCCGGCCGAGATCTCGCCCCGCAGGGGCCGGAGAGTCGAGAGTCTGCTGTATATGTGTATATTGTTCTTCCGAATGTAGAAATATTAAAAATCACGTAATGCTGTCACTGCATAAGGAACATATATAAATTTAAAGTGAAGATTGCTTTTTCGCTTGAAAAATATCAAAAAGATTGATTTTTGATTTTTATGACTACGGTTCACTTTTCCAATAAATCTAAAAAATTGGGGGTAATAGTTATAATAATATATTGTTACCATAAAAATATAACAGTAGTACTTTTACAGCTTCACTACGAAATCTGCATTTTTCAGATTACTCTAGATATTTTCATATGTTACACCTAAGTTTTGCAGGAAAAAATTCCGAAAATATTCTCCAGTACATGTTCCCATACATATTACTTTTCAAAATGTAAAAGGAAACGATGATACAGCTACATTGAACTCCGCCTATGCGAGTGTCGTGGACGCGTTGCGTTGAGTTGCGTCTAAAAGGCATCGCTGCTTGATTTGCTTTTCTATAAATATATCGCGGTGTCGCTTGCCGGGCGGAAAACAAACGCGCAACAATCTGTTGTAGGCAGAAAGCGCCGACGACGCACGTACAGGCGAGGTTGAATGTAGTGGTACATGGAGCTACTCCTATACTCGCAGCCAACTGTCATTTTGTCTGGATGATTAGGCGCCCCTCGTGCATAACAGCTGAACTAAACTTGATACGTATTTTGCTCTGTTTTATCGTCAATATGGCGACGTCATCCGAGAAAGCATGCCTTTACGCGAAACAACTTTTCGTCGTTATATGAGAAGCTTTTGATTCGAGCGATAGTTCATTCGAAAGAAAAAGCTTCAGCGCGTGTCGGTCAGGTATTCATTTCATGCAGATCATTCTCTCCGTACCAAAAAAATGCTTATATACGACGACTATCAAGCCGTCGATTTTTGCTCCGCATTACAACGCTTATATTACTACATATCAACATAATTTGATCACAAGACTACCTGACCGAACCGCGCTGAACCCTCCCCTTTCGAATGAGACATATTTCGACACCAAATTCTCCTTTATAAGGACGAAAAGTTGTTTCGCGCAAACCCATATTCTTGGCCCATTTTGTCGGTAAAGTCAACTCTCTGCCATGCCTGGGACTACCGCCTTAAATCATCGTTTGTGTCCGGAGACGCGAGGCCGACAGTCAAATGTTTCAACTGTAACGAAGCGGGCCACCTATCTAAAGGGTGTCCAAAACCGAAGCGGGACCGAGGAACGTGTTACGTGTGCGGCGCTGCGGACCACCAGAAACAGTTTTGCCCCCAACATCCGGCACCGGTGACAGAGCGAAAAGCAAGGCCGTCGACGAGCGTTGCGACGACACATTTGGTACAGTCAAGGGAAAATTGTTACACCATTGATGTTTTATTAAATATATGTAGCGTATCTGCTGTTCTAGATACGGGAAGTCCAGTATCATTTCTAAGTCGAAGTTTAATTCCGGAAAATGTAATCATTACTCCGCATAATAACACAACGAAATTCGAAGGTATCAATCGCAGTAGAATTAATATATTAGGCCGTTTGAAACAGACAATGTTAATTTCGGAGTGCGAGATCGAAATGCATTTCTATGTTATTCCTAGTAGTACGATGAGCTGTGCTTGTTTATTGGGAAGAGATTTTATAACGAATGATAGTTTGGAAATAATACTTGGGAAAACGGTACAAGTTAGGCGTAAAGGTACGAAGGTTAATGATGAGTACTCGATACCAGAAATCTTGAAAATTGATGCGGTGGATGAATGTGTTAAAAACGCGGAATTGCCATTTTTTAAGATTAACGAAAGCATAGATTGGCAATTGTGGGAAAAAGTAGATTCAATTATTCACAAATATTACATAAACCCAGAAAGACCGGAATCTCCAAAAACAAAACTAGAATTAGAATCAACCCTTAAACCGAATCATCAGCCATTTTATCACAATCCAAGGCGATTATCTTATTGCGAGTGGAATGCAGTGGGAGAGATCATTAAAAATTTATTGAAAAGAAAAATTATTCGCCCAAGTACATCACAATATTACAGTCCGATTGTATTAATTAAGAAAAAATCGGGGAATTATGGAATGGCAGTTGATTATAGAAATTTAAATAAAATAACGATAAGGGATCATTTCCCGATTCCTAGAATGGATGACCAGATTGATGAGTTGAGAGATAAAGTATATTTTACGCAATTAGATTTGAGAGATGCTTTTCATCAAAGACTGTAGCCGGATAAGATGCTCAAAAGTGCCCCTAAACCAAATTAAGTTTGTGATACATCAGTCGATAGAGGGCACAGAAAAAACACTCTTCGCAAATTTTCAGCTCCCTATCCCCATTTCTAGGGTAGTTATAGGGTGTATTGTGATTTACAGTTTTTGATTCATTTCTCTTATTCTCTTCAACAGAAAATTCTGAAAAAAATTGTGAATATGTTAGCTATCAGAACACATATTTGTGAATTTTTTCAGAATATTATGTTACAAAAACAAATTTTAAAAAATAAAAAAAGTTTTAAAATGCTGATTTCCTATAGAATTCCTAAAATGACTACATTTATATTTTTACCGTTTTAGCACCTCTTTATGACTCTTAACATATAATTTCTTTAGATTTTTCCTAGGGGGGAAGCACGCAGTCAAAACAATAAAAAACCGATATTTTCTAATATTACTGACGTGTCAGTTTTTTGACCATCTTGATATTTATCATAGTTTCATCAGCTCATTATGATTGTTAAATGAAAATTTTTTCAAATTTTTTTGAAAGGTGCATCATATTGAAAAAAATTGCGAAAGGTTATTCTTTACTTCTATCATGCTCGTATAAGTACCATGTTCGTATGACTGATAAAGTTAGTTTCTTACATGGATATTATATCAAATCCTAAATATTCTGGATATACACTACTTTATAGGGAGGAGTTATTATCTCAAATTGTGTTTAACAAGGAGAATGTGAGACCTGAGCTTCACTGATTTTAATGACATTTAGTAGGTTTATAGATTCACATAGACAATAATCGTAACTGGAGTTATAGCCATAAATGACCAGTTAGTTATGAAAAAAATAAGTGTGATATTTGGAAAAATCATTGCGTCCATATACCTATTCGAGTAATAGATCATTTCATAAAAGTATGATTATAGCGTATAGGTAAATGTAAGAGGTTAATAATGATTTTGTCCCGGGTTCGAATTCACTAATACGTAAAATTGTATTTTCATTTTTTTTTATTAATCATATTATATTGTGTTACTTTTTAACGCCCGATTAAAAAGATTTAATGATTTTGACCATTTTTATTTTTTTCTTTAATTTATTTTTTTTACTACTAATAGTAATTAAAAAAAAAAAAAATACACAAAGAAAAAATAATAAAAATTATTGGCTTTGGGTAGCTATAATTCTGGTTACGATTATTGTACGTATGAAACCTGCTAAATATTACTAATATTGGTGAAAATCAGGTCTCACATTTTCCTTATTAAACACAATTTGAGGTAATAACTCTTCCCTAGAAAGTAATCTACATCCAGAATATTTAGAATTTGATATAATATCCATGTAAGAAACTAACTTTATCAGTCATACGAACATGGTACTTATATGAGCATGATAGAAGTAAAGAATAAACTTTCGCAATTTTTTTCAATATGATGCACCTTTCAAAAAAATTTGAAAAAATGTTCATTTAACAATCATAATGAGCTGATGAAACTATGATAAATATCAAGATGGTCAAAAAACTGACACATCAGTAATATTAGAAAATATCGGTTTTTTATTGTTTTGACTGCGTGCCTCCCCCCTAGGAAAAATCTAAAGAACGGTAAAAATATAAATGTAGTCATTTTAGGAATTCTATAGGAAATCAGCATTTTAAAACTTTTTTTATTTTTTAAAATTTGTTTTTGTAACATAATATTCTGAAAAAATTCACAAATATGTGTTCCGATAGCTAACATGTTCACAATTTTTTTCAGAATTTTCTGTCGAAGAGAATAAGAGAAATGAATCAAAAACTGTAAATCACAATAGACCCTATAACTACCCTAGAAATGGGGATAGGGAGCTGACAATTTGCGAAGAGTGTTTTTTCTGTGCCCTCTATCGACTGATGTATCACAAACTTAATTTGGTTTAGGGGCACTTTTGAGCATCTTATCCGGCTACACCCTTTACTTAAACGAAAATTCAATTAAAGATACCGCATTTGTTACATTTATGGATCAGTTTGAATATGTTCGTATGCCTTTTGGGTTGTCAAATGGTCCTTCATTCTTTATGAGTTTCATTAACACTGTTTCGAAAGCTCTTAAACGAATGGAGAATGTTAATTTATTTAGATGATATTCTAATTGCCACGAAGACAATCGAAGAGAATTTGACAATTTTGGAAGAAGTTCTTAAAATTACAATTGAAATCTGTTTAGAATTGAAGCTGCAAAAATGCGCTTTCTTGCTTCAAGAAATCGTTTATTTAGGATACTGCATTAGTGCAGCCGGAGTTAAGCCAAGTAACGAAAATATTCAAGCAGTTTGTGAGTATCCAGAATCCAGGAATTATAGAGAATTACACAGATCTTTTTAGGTTTAGTGTCTTATTTCAGAAAATTTATAAGAAATTTTGCAGTCAAATCAAAGCCGTTGTATGAGCTATTAAAATCTAAAGTAAATTATAAATGGGACGATGAAATGATGAAGTCTTTTGCAATTCTTAAAGAAACACTAATGTCCGACCCTGTATTAGCAATTTATTCTCCAGTCGCAGAAACGGAATTACACTACGATGCAAGTGCTCATGGTTTTGGATCTATATTATTGCAGAAGCAAAAAGATGGAAAATTCCACCCGGTATGTTACTTTAGCAAAAGAACTAGCGAAACGGAAGCCAAGTACGACAGTTTTGAATTAGAGGCTTTAGCTATAATTTATTCTTTGGAACGCTTTCGTATTTATTTACAAGGGATTCCCTTCAAAATTATTACCGACTGCCAGAGTTTAAAATTGACCTTAGAACGGAATGAAGTGAATCCACGAATATTACGATGGTCTCTCATTCTAAGAAATTATCAGTATACATTGGAACATAGACCAGGAAATAAACTAGCACACGCTGACGCTTTAAGTCGTGAATTTAGTGTATTAATTATTACCGAAAATAGTTTCGAACAAAATTTAGCTATTTTACACCAAGATCCTTAAATTAAGAAATTGTATGACACTTTGCAACAAGAGGAAGATAAGTATTTAGAATTAAATAACGGAATAGTTTACAGGAAAGTTAACAATAAATTATTATTTTATGTTCCGGCAACAATGGTAGAAAACGTGATTAGAACAAACCACGAAGAAATGGGCCATCAAGGTGTAAATAAAACACTCGAATATTTATCTCGAATTTATTGGTTTCCGGATAAGAAATAAAAAAATAAAGAATTTATTGCAAAATGTTTAAAGTGTATTACGTATTCTACCATTGCCAATCGAATTGAGGGAACATTACAATGCCTTGATAAAGGATCAGTTCCTTTTTATTGTATACACATAGATTATTATAGTCCCTTAGAGCGTACTAGACATAGACAAAAGTATATTTTCGAAATAATAGATGGATTCACCAAATTTGTTAAATTTTATCCAACAGTTACAACGAACGCGGATGAGGCAATTCGGCATTTAAAATCTTACTTTTCTACATACAGTAAACCGAGGAAGATTGTTTCAGATTTAGGAAGTGCTTTTACATCGCATAAATTCAAAGAATTTGTATCGAAATGGGGAATTCAACACGTTTTAATTGCTACCGCAACCCCACAAGCAAATGGTCAGATAGAAAGAATAAACCGATCTCTTACACAAATCTTGTCAAAATTAAGCTGTACTACTGGTACGTGGAATCAAGCATTGGTTCAGGCAAAATATGCATTGAATAATAGTGTAAATCGTTCGACAAGGGTTACTCCCAGTAAATTATTATTTGGTATAAATCAAACAGGGCAAATTAGCGATGATTTGCGCATAATTTTAGAGGAGAAAATTTCAGAGGAGCGGTATTTAAATGTAATTAGAGAAAATGCCGTAAGGAAAATACAAGCAAACTACGATTATAACAAAAATTATTATGATAAGCGTCATAAATACCCAATGCAATATGCGATAGGTGATTACGTTATGATTAAAAATGTAGACGTTACCCCGGGAGTAAATAAAAAATTATTGCTAAATTTAGAGGTCCATATCAAGTCATTAAAGTATTAGATAAAAATCTTTACATCATAAGTGATCCAGAGTGATCTTTTTCTTCGGGGCTGTCGTCGAGAGAGCTAGAAGATTCTTTAACTGTAGAGAAGGATGAGGTTGCAGTAAGTTCTTTGGCCTCTTTTTCGTCTTCAAAAGAAACCTTAATAAATTCGGAATCCAATTCGTCAATTCTATATTCAAATATTAATTCTTATGTGGTTTCAATGTCCGCATATCCTGTCTGCTGGTACCTGTAATTAACTCTATTTTAGTTTGTGCCAATTCTATCTCTTCAGCACTTCCAGGACTCTTCTTGTTGCTGCTGTAACTATAAGTATCCATTAAATGTTTATAATATTAGCTGGATTTATTTTCATGGTGGATTAAATCTGAAATAATATCTACAAAAATTATTATAAATATAAAAATGTACATTGATAAGAACAGCAAAAACAACACAATATCTAACGTCTCAATTTCTTAAATGAATTTAAAATTGGGTGTGTTGGACTATTGTAATATACAAGTGGAAGAAGTTACCGCTGGTTAAATGATTCCAACTAATACAAAAGAAATACCAAGCAGAGTACACAAAATGTTTTTGTTGCACTTGCGAAAACTTCCCCAGTTATCACGCACAAACAAAAATGATACCGACATCCAGAATAGCATGACTTTTTATATATATATTCTACAAGACCCCTTCTACTATGACAGGTAATTAACAGTACTCCTTAAGAGGTTACATACACCTAGCGGTAGGAAAAAGTTGGGTACACTTTTAACAATTTTTTTTTGTGAAAAAAATATTTGATTGAAAAATCTCCAACTGCATCTTATAGTATACAGTTTAGCGTATATTTGCAGTAAATTTTATTTGAAAATTTTCAATAATGCAGCTGGTACAAGTTGTCTTGTAGAGGCTGTTTTGTAGTAGAAGCTTTTACGGTGCCCATGATATCTCATGGAGTTTTTATCTAAAACGAAAAATGAACAAATTTTCTTAAAGTGTATAAAAAAAGGAAGTTTTTGTCGTAGCCGATTTTTTTATATATTGATTTTTCATTAAATGGCGACTATTCCCAATGTGGACGTATGATTTTTTACTACAAAATTCGTGCTTTTTTGTTTGTGAAAAAAACTATACTTTAGAAAAAAAAATCCTACGACAACTACTAAATAATTATATAAAGAAACTATATGCAAAATTTTAACGAGATTGGTTGATTGGAGATTTTACGAATTTTTAAATCAAACTTGAACTATATATAGCTTAAATATCATACAATTAAGTAAACATATTTTTGAGAAATCGACTTTTTTGACCCATCTAGGAGTATGTATATAACCCCTTAACGGGTATCGACATTTCTAATATTGTATAAGCAAATCCAAAATGAAATTAGTACTTCATTAGAACTACCCTAATTTTAAAAATGTAAGAACACTAGGATTAATCTTTTTACAACTTCAAAAAACCCTGAACCTATCATCTTTTTTCTATTGAGACAATGCTACCGTGAATTGAGTAAAGGAAGTTTATACCGTGTACTCCCCGTTTCTGTTACGTCGGGCTCTCCAGGAATGTGCCTGCGTAATGAAGCTGACCCTCAAGATTTAATTATCGAT
>JAMYCR010000192.1:0-43028 GCA_028830335.1 Eucera pruinosa
GCTTTCCGAGGATGGCGGTACTCGTGGTTCGAACGGCGGTGCTCTGATCAAGTGCTTGCTGAACGCTTTCCGCAGTGCCGCGGCAGCGGTTGTTGTTGCCGGGAGGGCCTGGTAAAACAGGTGATGTGGGGCTTCTGGTCGACTAAGATCGAGGCTTCTATATTTAGTCAACTCCCATGGCTAGGTACGATGCACCAGTTTTCTCGTCAGATCACTGAAGTTAAGCTACCTAGGCGCGGATCACGTTTGGGATGGTGACCGTCCGGTCCGCGTGTCGTTGGCAGCCCACGGGAGTTTTTCGCTTTCCGAGGATGGCGGTACTCGTGTTCGAACGGCGGTGCTCTGATCAAGTGCTTGCTGAACGCTTCCGCAGTGCCCGCGGCAGCGGTTTTGTTGCCGGGAGGCCTGCTAAAACAGGTTTTGATGTGGGGCTTCTGGTCGACTAAGATCGAGGCTTCTATATTTTTTTGTCAAAACGACCATGGCTAGGTACGATGCACCGGTTCTCGTCAGATCACTGAAGTTAAGCTACCTAGGCGCGGATCACGTTTGGGATGGGTGACCGTCCGGTCCGCGTGTCGTTGGCAGCCCACGGGAGTTTTTCGCTTTCCGAGGATGGCGGTACTCGTGGTTCGAACGGCGGTGCTCTGATCAAGTGCTTGCTGAACGCTTCCGCAGTGCCGCGGCAGCGGTTGTTGTTGCCGGGAGGGCCTGGTAAAACAGGTTTGATGTGGGGCTTCTGGTCGACTAAGATCGAGGCTTCTATATTTTTTTTTTGTCAACGACCATGGCTAGGTACGATGCACCAGTTCTCGTCAGATCACTGAAGTTAAGCTACCTAGGCGCGGATCACGTTTGGGATGGGTGACCGTCCGGTCCGCGTGTCGTTGGCAGCCCACGGGAGTTTTTCGCTTTCCGAGGATGGCGGTACTCGTGGTTTCGAACGGCGGTGCTCTGATCAAGTGCTTGCTGAACGCTTCCGCAGTGCCGCGGCAGCGGTTGTTGTTGCCGGGAGGGCCTGGTAACAGGTTTGATGTGGGGCTTCTGGTCGACTAAGATCGAGGCTTCTATATTTTTTTGTCAACGACCATGGCTAGGTACGATGCACCAGTTCTCGTCAGATCACTGAAGTTAAGCTACCTAGGCGCGGATCACGTTTGGGATGGGTGACCGTCCGGTCCGCGTGTCGTTGGCAGCCCACGGGAGTTTTTCGCTTTCCGAGGATGGCGGTACTCGTGGTTCGAACGGCGGTGCTCTGATCAAGTGCTTGCTGAACGCTTCCGCAGTGCCGCGGCAGCGGTTGTTGTTGCCGGGAGGGCCTGGTAAAACAGGTTTGATGTGGGGCTTCTGGTCGACTAAGATCGAGGCTTCTATATTTTTTTGTCAACGACCATGGCTAGGTACGATGCACCAGTTCTCGTCAGATCACTGAAGTTAAGCTACCTAGGCGCGGATCACGTTTGGGATGGGTGACCGTCCGGTCCGTGTGTCGTTGGCAGCCCACGGGAGTTTTTCGCTTTCCGAGGATGGCGGTACTCGTGGTTCGAACGGCGGTGCTCTGATCAAGTGCTTGCTGGACGCTTCCGCAGTGCCGCGGCAGCGGTTGTTGTTGCCGGGAGGGCCTGGTAAAACAGGTTTGATGTGGGGCTTCTGGTCGACTAAGATCGAGGCTTCTATATTTCTGTCAACGACCATGGCTAGGTACGATGCACCAGTTCTCGTCAGATCACTGAAGTTAAGCTACCTAGGCGCGGATCACGTTTGGGATGGGTGACCGTCCGGTCCGCGTGTCGTTGGCAGCCCACGGGAGTTTTTCGCTTTCCGAGGATGGCGGTACTCGTGGTTCGAACGGCGGTGCTCTGATCAAGTGCTTGCTGAACGCTTCCGCAGTGCCGCGGCAGCGGTTGTTGTTGCCGGGAGGGCCTGGTAAAACAGGTTTGATGTGGGGCTTCTGGTCGACTAAGATCGAGGCTTCTATATTTTTGTCAACGACCATGGCTAGGTACGATGCACCAGTTCTCGTCAGATCACTGAAGTTAAGCTACCTAGGCGCGGATCACGTTTGGGATGGGTGACCGTCCGGTCCGCGTGTCGTTGGCAGCCCACGGGAGTTTTTCGCTTTCCGAGGATGGCGGTACTCGTGGTTCGAACGGCGGTGCTCTGATCAAGTGCTTGCTGAACGCTTCCGCAGTGCCGCGGCAGCGGTTGTTGTTGCCGGGAGGGCCTGGTAAAACAGGTTTGATGTGGGGCTTCTGGTCGACTAAGATCGAGGCTTCTATATTTTTGGAGAGCATGAGGCTGGAGCGGGCTGACACCCAGTACCGGGACAACCCTAGGACCACCTGAGGTCCGACGGGGAGACCCCCGGGCTGGGCGAAAACTCCGATGGAACTGATGTTCCCCAGATCGGTTTAGGCGCTAGCACGTATACGGGTATTGCAGCCCGGTGAGCGTGGGACGTGCCTTGCCAGGAAGGGGAATTTCGGTGAAGTTGGGGGCTCAATCTGGCCAAGACCACTCGCCTCACCTTCTCGTGGGGCTCTCCGTGACTCCGGACCGACTTCGGTCGGGCTGGAGTTCGAAAGAGCGAGTGGCATTCGGGAGGGGATCTCCAGGGGCCGAGCCGCAGTCATGCGGCCGGTACGGGTAGCGAACCCGGAGTACCCGAGCACCTACACCGTAAACCAGTGGTCATGTTTTACTGGAACGGGGGGCTTGCCTTAACCGGCCGGCCCGCGAGGATGACAACCTCTATAAAAAATCCCTAGCCCCAAGCTGCGGCACGCGGTGAAGAGGGTGCGTCTGGAGTAAGCGCCAGACGTGGCTGGTGGGTGCACCAGTCGTTAGCGACCAACCCCGGGGTACCTGGCGACCCCCCGGGCGTATCAGCCTTCCCCGGGTAAGGCGGCTCTGCCCGGGGCGACTTTTCTTTCCGACCACACTCGTGGGATCAATTATGTATTGTTCAAATTCTAAAAACACAAACGAAGAGGGTAGGCGCGAGGAGGAGGAGAACTCTGGTTCGGCCAGAGTGAGCATGGAGGGAGATCGTGAGTCCTGCTCACGACTCCAAAAGGGGGAGACCAGCGGGGACCGTGACAGGTCTCCGGTCGTCGATCCCAACGTGGCGGGGCCCAGCACGGAGGAAGGCAGCCCCGTAATGGGACTTCGAACGAGGAGCGGGAGGATGCTTCCCCCCGCGCCCATCACGTCCGATGACGGAGAGGAGTCCGACTGCTCCTTCGTCTCGCTTTCGTCGAGACCGGACAGTCGCTCATCCTCCAAAAAGAGGGGCAGGCCGCCAACAACCGGCGAGTACGTCGGCATGGCAGAGGCAAAACGCCGATATGTGGAGGCCCACGAGGCGGAAATGGAGGTCAGGGAGGTAGAGAGAATTCTCGACCCCTCAGTACCTCCCCGAAAGCCGGGCAAGGGGACAATTCCCCTCCCCGACGAAGTAGATATGGCGAGGGACTACCGCCAAAAGCCAACAGCAGATGTGGCGGCGGTAGTCCTAGAGTTCATGGACGAAGTCCTGAAAGTGGCGTCGGTGTCGAAGGGGCTCAAGGGAAACCTGTCACGAGCCCTTAGAATTGCCGTTCTAAACACAAGAACCGGCGTGATGGAGCTGGCCGGACGGTCGTCCACCGCTACCACGCGACAGCTCGAGGAGGAGAACCGTGCCTTACGTGAGCAGATGGTGGACCTGAAAGCCGAAATGGCCAGGCTCCGTGAGGCCGTGGAATCCCGGCCGCTCAGGCCGCGGACACCACCGCGACAGCCTTTGGCCTCAAGAATTGAGGCTGCACGCGCAACGACTGCGTCTGCAGACGTGCACGAGGTGGCGCCAAGGGCAAGCAGCCCGGCTCACGGTCCTCCAGCGATTGTGAGGAAAGTGGAACCGATTGGGGAGAACCTACTCGACCGCATCGGCTCCCTCATCGATGCGAAGCTGGCGTCGTTTAGGAGGGAGCAGGCGATCCGCGTGGAGCCGACCTCGGCGGAAGCACCCGCAGAGACGGCCTCAAAGCCGACCAAGAGTCAGCGGCGGAGGGAAAGGCAGGCGGCAGCGGCCGCTGCGAAAGCAGCGCCCACCAAGGCTCCGCAGCCTCCCAAGGCAGCAGGCGGTCCAAAGGCCGCTGGTCAGCGTCAGCCGGCGCAGCAAACCGCACGGCCGCTGACCGAGAGGAACGGAAAAGAGAAGCCTGGTACGGAGGAGTGGGCAAAGGTGGTTGGACGTAAGGAGCGGCGTGACGCTGCCGCCAAAACGCCCACCACCGCCGCAAAATCCCCAGTGAAACCTGCACCAAAGCAGGGAGCAGCGGGTGGCGGCAATGCTAGGCAAGCCAACGGGAAGACGCCGGCAAGGAGCCAGCTACCGGCTCGACCGCCGCGGACAGCGGCCGTCACTGTCACGGTCCCCGCGAACGGCAAACTGACGTACGCGGAGGTTATGTCGACGGCTAGGTCTAAAATAAACCTGGCGTCCGTCGGCATTACAGCCCTCAAGATGAGGAGGGCAGTTACTGGAGCCCTGGTCCTGGAGATTCCAGGACCGGATGGTGGCGAGAAGGCCGACAAATTGGCCGGAAAAATGAGTGAGGCCCTACAGGGCAGCGGGGTGAAGGTCGCCAGGCCCACGAAACGTGCGGAGGATACGCATAAGGGGCCTGGACGACTCTGTCACCCCGAAAGAAGTTGCTGCGGCGGTCGCCGCTGCTGGAGGGTGCAAGTTGGAGGACGTCCAGACCGGGGAAATCCGGTCATCCTCCAACACATTGGGCACCCTGTGGGTAAGATGCCCAGCAGCGGCTGCTAGGAAACTGGCGATTGCCGGTAAGGTGTCGGTGGGCTGGACGGAGGCGAAGGTGGAGCCGCTCCAAGCCCGGCCCCTTCAATGCTACCGCTGTCTCGAAATGGGACACACGAGACAGCGGTGCACAAACGAGACGGATCGCTCGGGTCGCTGTTATACCTGCGGCGACCTGGGCCACACGGCGAACGCCTGTAAGTCCGCCTCCCCGAAATGTCCGGTTTGCACGGACCAGGGGAGGCCGGCAGGGCACCGTCTCGGGAGCCGGGCGTGCAAGGCCGCCACCGGCAGAAGGTCCGGTAGAGGAGGAAGGAAGGCGGGGCCACCGGGAGCAGTCCCCCGCCGCAACTGTCGCCGAAAGCACCCCGGCGGCAGAGAGGAAGGTAGTGGCTGAGAAGCCACCCGTGGCTGCGCCAGAACAAGGCGCAGCCGCGGCGTGCATGGACACGACGGCCTAAAATTCACGGGCCCAATAGTCCAGGCCAACCTCAATCGCTCGGCCAGGGCGCAGGACCTGCTTATGCAGGCCATGGCCGAGCGGGGTGCAGGGTTGGCCGTAGTGGCGGAGCCCCACCGTGTCCCAGACCATCCCCACTGGCTGGGAGACTCGGTGGGCTCCGTCGCCGTCGTGTCGGGAGGAAGGCCGGGTTCCCCGTCGTGCAGTCTCATTGAGCGCGGCGTGGGATACCTGGCCGTAGAGTGGGGAGGTTTGGCGGTGGTGGCCATTTATGCGCCTCCCAGCTGGCCTCTCGCGTCATTTGAGGAGTACCTGGACGGGGTTGGGAGATGTATCTCCCGCTGCCTTCCCCGTCCCGTACTCGTCCTGGGGGACTTTAACTCCAAAGCTGAGGCTTGGGGGTCCCCCAGGACAGACGCGAGAGGTAGGGAGGTGCTCGAATGGGCGGCAGGATTGGAGCTCTTACTACTTAATACGGGCTCCGTCCAGACGTGTGTGCGGCAGCACGGGGGGTCCATCGTAGACCTTTCATGGGCTACACCCCCCGCCGCACGCCGTGTCACGGGGTGGAGGGTGGCGGAGGAGGTCGAGACGCTATCTGACCACAGGTACGTGGTCCTCGACCTCTCCGCCGCCCGAATGGAGGCACCCCGTCGCCGCCCAGGAAGGCCGCCACCGCGGTGGGCGCTTAAGCGCCTGGATGAGGACGCCCTGATGGCCGCAGCCATAGCCGCGGCATGGCTACAGCCTCCGGCAGAGCCCGTCGACGGTGAGGTGGAGGCCCAATGGTTCCGGGGAACAATGACGTCGGTGTGCGACGTCGCAATGCCCCGGGCCAGGGTCCACCCGAGGAAGGCGGTGTATTGGTGGTCGAGCGAAATCGCGCAAATGCGCACTGAGTGCAACCGCGCGCGACGCCAATACACCCGCTCCCGTCGACGGCGTAGAGAGCCGGATGGGAGGGCTGCGGAGCTGTATGGGCACTACAGAGGAAAAGTAGTTGCCCTGCAGCGGGCCATCAAAGAGGCGAAGGCCCACGCCTGGAGGGTTCTCCTCGGCTCTCTGGACCGCGATCCATGGGGGCGCCCTTACCGTATGGTGATGGGAAGACTGCGTCCATGGGCGCCCCCGGTCACGGAGAGCCTAGACCCCCAACTTCTCGGGCGGGTGGTAGACACTCTGTTTCCCCCTGGTGGGGAGGTGTCACGCCCCCGTCCGGAACCGGAGGACCGAAGAATCGAATGGTCCTCCGATATGGGGGTCACGGAAGGGGAGATGGCCGTGGCTATCCAGCGCCTCCGGGGCAAGTCAAAAGCCCCGGGGCCGGATGGGATACCCGGCAAGGCGTGGGCGAAAGCCCTGGGCGTCCTCGGGGAGCGGCTGAGAGCGATGCTCTCAGCCTGTCTGAGGTCGGGGGTATTTCCCGACCTCTGGAAGGTGGGAAGGCTAGTCCTTATCCCGAAGGACGGAAGGCCCGCAGAGAGTCCCTCCGCGTACCGGCCGATATGTTTGCTCGACGAGGCGGGGAAGCTGCTTGAGCGAATAATCGCCAAGCGCCTCGTCGAGCACCTGTCCCGCGTCGGTCCCGATCTGGCGGACTGCCAGTATGGCTTCCGGGATGGGCGAGCCACCACCGATGCAGTGGCTCGCCTGAGGTCCGTCTCGGATGCGGCAGTCGCCCGGGGCGGGGTGTGCGTGGCGGTGTCTGTGGATATCGTCAACGCCTTCAACACCCTGCCCCTGACCGCCATCAGGGAGGCGCTCGAACGTCACCGAGTGCCTCCATACCTGAGGGCGGTCATCGGGGAGTACCTGCGGGACAGGCGGATAGAGTTCCCAGGCCGGTACGGGACGATGCGGAGGGACGTGGACCGCGGGGTTCCGCAGGGGTCAGTCTTAGGACCCCTGCTATGGAACCTCGGCTTCGACGCGGTCCTGCGGGCCGCAATCCCCGACGGCGCACATGTCATCTGCTATGCGGATGACACGTTGATTGTGGCCGTCGGGAAGACCCTCCGGAGAACCATCCGGAGGGTGGAGGTGGCAGCAGCAGCAGTCGTTGGGAGGATCTGCGACCTGGGCCTCCGGATCGCGCCGGAAAAGACCGAGGCTATACTCTTCAGGCAGCCTCGGTCTCGGCGGCCGGAGAGGTCGTGGGTCCGGGTAGGTGGTGCCTACGTCGAGGTGGGTTCCCGAATGAAGTATTTGGGGCTCACACTCGACAGCCACTGGCGCTTCGAGGCGCACTTTGACCGCCTCGTCCCCCGAGTCGAAAGGGCGGCGGCCGCGCTTGGCCGCCTTTTGCCCAACCTCGGGGGACCTGGGGACAGGATTCGCCGCCTATACATGGGAGTGGTGCGATCGATGACCCTCTACGGGGCCCCGATCTGGGCTCCGGACGTGATGGCCAGCCGGCGCAACAAACAACAGTTGCGCCGGCTCGAGCGACGGATGGCCATCCGCGTCGTGAGGGGGTATCGCACCACGTCCTACATGGCGGCGATGGCCCTGGCGGGTGAATTGCCCTTCGAGCTGCAGGCGGCTGTACGCGCGTGCGTCTATGCGCGCGTGCAAGCCATACGCCGGGTTCGAGGGGTTCCGCCGGGGCCCGAGGCGGTCCGAGGCTTCGAGAGCTGGTCCCGGAGACGCGCGCTTGTCTGGTGGCGTGGGGAGCTTCAAGCCCACGCCGCCGAGCGCGTCCCGGGGGCCCTCCTGCCACACCTAGATAGGTGGCGGGAGAGGTCGGGCAGGCCCACCTACCGAATGACGCAGGTATTCACCGGACATGGATGTTTCGGTGTCTACCTGCGTCGCATAGGGAGGGAAGAGACTGCTGGCTGCCACCACTGCAGTCTGGAGGAGGAAGACACGGCGCAGCACACGCTGGAGGTGTGCCCCGCCTTTTCAGCGCTGCGCCGTGTCCTCCAGCTGCATATCGGTTGGGACCTCTCGCTGCCAGCAGTAGTTGGGGCAATGCTGGACAGCGAGAGGAATTGGAGGGCGGTTGCCTCCTTCTGCGAACAGGTAATGCTGCAGAAGGAGGCGGCCGAGCGGGGTCGGGAACTGTCCGACCCCGCGCGAAGAGCCCGGGGGAGTCGCGGCCGTAGAGCCATAGGCCCGCCCCCGGGGACTTGAGGGAAGCCGGTCACCTCCTAAATACAACTGGGGTGGCCGGCGGTCCGGCTCTGTAGAGCTGGCGGAGTTGGGGCGGCGTAAGTTGCGGGTGAGTTCAATTTGAACCCGCACTGCCGCCCCGGTGGCCGTGGCGTTCTGGGCGGGGGCCCGGGGCGCCTCGATTATACGGCCACGAGATGGAGCGGTGCAGGGCGCGACCTCCCTGCACTGCGGAACCAGGAGAAAGGGGGGATTAGTTTCCGAACCCCCCTCGGGACGCGCCGGCCCTTAGTAAATCAGGGCCGGCATGGTATGGGGGAGTCGCGGTTGGAGTTCTCTGAGAGGCCCCGTGACTCCCCCCTAATGCCTGAGGAGGCATTGCGTCCGAAAGGTCGCCGCTGTGTTTTTAGTGGGTCAAACCCCACACTACCCTTGCCGTTCCCCCGGACGGTAAGGGTGTCTGGCTAGCAGATTTTCACAGCGTAACAAAAAAAAAAAAAAAAAAAAAATGGGTTAGGTTTGGGTTGGGGAGCATGAGGCTGGAGCGGGCTGACACCCAGTACCGGGACAACCCTACGACCACCTGAGGTCGGACGGGGAGACCCCCGGGCTGGGCGAAAACTCTGATGGAACTGATGTTCCCTTGATCGGTTTAGGCGCTAGCACGTATACGGGTATTGCAGCCCGGTGAGCGTGGGACGTGCCTTGCCAGGAAGGGGAATTTCGGTGAAGTTGGGGGCTCAATCTGGCCAAGACCACTCGCCTCACCTTCTCGTGGGGCTCTCCGTGACTCCGGACCGACTTCGGTCGGGCTGGAGTTCGAAAGAGCGAGTGGCAGTCGGGAGGGGACCTCCAGGGGCCGAGCCGCAGTCATGCGGCCGGTACGGGTAGCGAACCCGGAGTACCCGAGCACCTACACCGTAAACCAGTGGTCATGTTTTACTGGAACGGGGGGCTTGCCTTAACCGGCCGGCCCGCGAGGATGACAACCTCTATAAAAAATCCCTAGCCCCAAGCTGCGGCACGCGGTGAAGAGGGTGCGTCTGGAGTAAGCGCCAGACGTGGCTGGTGGGTGCACCAGTCGTTAGCGACCAACCCCGGGGTACCTGGCGACCCCCCGGGCGTATCAGCCTTCCCCGGGTAAGGCGGCTCTGCCCGGGGTGACCTCCTTTCCGACCACACTCGTGGGAATTACTATGGAAAATTTAAGCAACACAAAAAACCTTGATATAGAGGAGGCAGGTAACGAGGAGGTGAGCGAGAGGGAGGTTGATAGTAGGAGGCATCTAGAGATGTGCCGTGACGCTATAGTCCGGCTCTCTCCGTGCACGGATCTGTTTAGATCCCCAGCTGTGCCACGTGGCGTAGTGGCGAACGTCCAATCCGCCACAACGCAGAGCTCGGACATGGCGGGACCCAGTGGGGAGGACACTGAGAGTCGGTCGGTGACAAAAACCAGGAGCCGTAAAAACCTGCCACCGCCGGTCGTCGATACAGACGACGAGGAGGATTCGGATGCATCGTGCGTCTCGTTAATCTCGAGGTGCGAGAGCCGAGCATCTGAGGCGTCGACGGCGTCCACAGGCTCGAGAAAGAGGGGCAGGCCCCCAACCACGGGGGACTACGTCGGCCTTGCTGAGGCGAAGCGACGGTATGTCGAGGCACAGGAGGCAGAGCAGGAGGTGAGGGAGGTTGAGGCGATCCTCAACCCCTCTGTCCCGCCTCGCAGAACTAAGGGGAAGGGAACAATTCCCCTCCCCGACGAGGCGGAACTCTCCTGCCAATTCCGCAAGCGCCCAACGGCGGACGTGGCGGCACTCGTCCTGGAATACCAGGACGAGGTAGAGAAGGTGGCCTCCGTGTCAAAGGGCCTTAAGGGCAACCTTGCCCGAGCCCTCAGGGTGGCGGCCTTGAACACACGTACGGCCATCATGGAGCTGACCAACAGGTCGGCCTCCGCTGCCAGCCGTGAACTGGAGGCGGAGAACAGAAGCCTCCGTGAACAGCTGGCAGAGCTGAGGGCCGAGGTGGCGGGGCTGCGCCAGGCATTTGAGGGCCGTCGACTATCCCCGACACCGCTCCCCCGTATGGAGGTCGAGGTGACTGTGCCACCTCCCGCTGAAGCAGCAGATACCCGTATCCCTGCCCCGCCCAGTCCGGTCCGTCGTCAGACGCTGACGAGTCCGCCGCAAGTGCAGGCGGAGGAGGAGCTGCTCAAGCGCATTGGGACCCTAATCGATGCCAAACTGGCGTCGTTTAGTCGAAACGCGGATGAGGGTGGACACGAGAGTGTCACAGAATCCTCCCCCAACAAAAAACCGGTCTGGCAGAAAAAGGGGAAGAAGAAGGCGCAGAAGAATGCGACGGGGGCTGCAGCGGGAGGAACTGAGGCCTCGAAGGCGCCACAAGCACCTAAGGCGGCGCAAAAGACGACGCAGCCACAACGTCCTCCACAAAAGGGCAACACGGCCCCCCATCCTCATCAAGAGGAGTGGGCCAAGGTGGTGGGGAGGAAGCAGCGGCGTCAGAACGCAGCTGGAAAAGCAGCCACGGCTGCCGGAGAACCGGGCAAACTTGCAGGTAAGCAAGGAGCACCAGCAGGGAGGAAAGTGCAGGGCCCCACTGGGCCGGCCAAAAAATCACTGCCGGCCCGCCCCCCGCGCACTGCGGCCGTCACTGTGACGGTCCCCGCGGGAGGCAAACTCTCCTATGCGGAGGTAATGACGACCGCAAAGTCCAAGATTAACTTGGCAGAGGTCGGCATTACCTCCCTCAAGTTGAGGAGAGCCGTGACTGGGGCCCTGGTGATGGAAATCGCCGGACCGGAGGGCGCAGAAAAGGCCGACGCGCTGGCGTCCCGAATGGTGGCGGCCCTGGAAGGCACTGGGGTGACAGTCGCCAGGCCAATCAAGCGGGCGGAACTCCGCCTGCGCGGCCTGGATGACTCGGTCACCCCGAAGGAGGTAGCGGCGGCGGTTGCTGCCGCTGGTGGCTGCCGTGCAGAAGAGGTTCAGACCGGGGAGGTACGGTCCTCCTCCTCCACAATGGGCACCATCTGGGTGCGGTGCCCGTCGGCCGCCGCCAGGAAACTGGCGGTGGTAGGGAATGTGGCGATCGGCTGGACGCGGGCGACGGTTGAGTCGCTCCAGGCACGGCCTCTACAATGCTACCGCTGCCTGGAAATGGGCCATACCAGGCTGCGGTGCACGAACGAGGCGGACAGGTCGGGTCGCTGCTATATATGCGGCGACCCAGGCCACAAGGCCAGTGTCTGCAAAGCCTCCCCCAAGTGTCCGGTGTGTGCGGACCAGGGGAGGCCTGCAGGACACCGCCTCGGGAGCCGTGCCTGTAAGGCCGCGTCCGGCAAAAATGCTGGAGGAAAGGGGAGGAAGAAGGCGGGGTCGACGGCAGCAGACCCCGCTGCACCCGTCGCCGAAGGCACCACGGCGACGGGGAGAGACACCTGGAGTGGTGGCTAGTGAGCCACCCGTGGCCGCGCCAGGAAAAGGCGCGGCCGCGGCGGAGATGGACACGACGGAGTAATGGGGCCCGAGGGCCCTATACTCCAGGTCAACCTCAACTGCTCGGCCAGGGCGCAAGACCTGCTTATGCAGGCCATGGCCGAGCAGGGGGCCGGGTTGGCCGTAGTGGCGGAGCCATACCGAATACCGCCCCATCCGCATTGGGTGGGTGACACGGTAGGCTCCGTCGCTGTCGTGTGGGGAGGGAGGCCGGGTACCCCGTCTTGTAAGCTCATCGAGCGTGGCACGGGGTACCTGGCAGTGGGGTGGGGGGAAATCGCGGTGGTGGCCTTATACGCACCTCCGAGTTGGTCCCTCGAGTCATTCGAACGGTATCTGGACGGGGTCGGGAGATGCATCTCCCGCTGCCTTCCCCGTCCGGTACTCGTCCTGGGCGACTTTAACTCTAAAGCTACGGCTTGGGGGTCGCCCAGGACCGACTCGAGGGGCATGGAGGTGCTCGATTGGGCGGCAGGACTGGAGCTCCGTTTGCTGAATACGGGCTCCGTCCTCACGTGCGTGCGGCAAAACGGGGGGTCGATTGTCGACCTGTCCTGGGCAACGCCCTCTGCCGCGCGCCGTGTCACGGGGTGGAGGGTGGCGGAAGAGCTCGAGACATTATCGGACCACCGATACATCGTCATCGGGCTCTCCGCCGCCCCGCAAGCGGCACCCCGTCGCCGCCCTGGAAGACCGCCACCGCGATGGGCGCTAAAGCGCCTGGATCAGGACGCCTTGGTGGCTGCAGCCCTGGCCATGTCGTGGCTGGTTCCTCCCGAAGGTAATGTCGACGCGGCGGTAGAGGCCCGTTGGTTCCGGGGCGCAATGACGTCCATTTGCGACGTCGCAATGCCCCGGGCCAGGGTCTACGCCAGGAAGGCGGTGTACTGGTGGTCGCACGAAATCGCGGAACTACGCACACTGTGCATCCGCGCGCGACGCCAGTACACCCGTTGCCGTCGTCGACGACGGGAGGAGGAAGGCCGGGCTGCGGAGCTGTATGGGCGCTACAGGGAGAGAGTAGTTGCCCTGCAGCGAGCCATCAAGGAGGCAAAGGCTCACGCCTGGAGGGTTCTCCTCGGCTCTCTGGACCGAGACCCATGGGGGCGCCCTTACCGTTTGGTGATGGGACGTTTACGTCCCTGGGCGCCCCCGGTCACAGAGAGCCTGGACCCCGGGTTCCTCGGGATGGTTGTGGACACCTTGTTTCCCCATGGTGGGGAGGTGCCTCGCGACCATCCCGAGGCGGAGAACCGCACGACTGAGCGGTCCTCCGAACTGGGGGTGACCGAGGAGGAGATGGCCGTGGTGATCCAGCGGCTCCGGGGGAAGAACAGAGCCCCGGGGCCCGATGGGATACCCGGCAAGGTGTGGGCCATGGCCTCAGGCGTCCTGGGGGAGAGGCTCAGGCGGCTGTTTTCAGCCTGCCTGAGGACAGGGACGGTCCCCGTCCTGTGGAAGGTCGGGCGGATGGTCCTCCTGGCGAAGGAGGGTAGGCCCGCGGACTCTCCCTCCGCATACCGGCCCATATGTTTGCTCGATGAGGCGGGCAAAATGCTAGAACGCATTATTGCAAAGCGCCTCATCGAGCACCTATCCCGTGAAGGCCCCGATTTGGCAGACTGCCAGTTCGGCTTCCGAGAGGGCAGATCGACTGTCGATGCAGTCAGTCGACTGCGGTCCCTCTCGGATGCGGCAGTCGCCAGGGGTGGGGTGTGCGTTGCAGTGTCATTAGACATTGTCAACGCATTTAACACCCTGCCCTTCTCCGCCATCAGGGACGCACTTCAGCGTCACGAAGTGCCTCAGTACCTGGTGGCGGTAATCGGGGATTACCTAAGGGATAGGGGGATTATATTCCCGGGCCGGTATGGTATGCTGAGGAGGGAGGTCGACCGAGGTGTCCCACAGGGGTCCGTTTTGGGCCCCCTATTATGGAACCTCGGTTTCGACAACGTCCTGCGGGCTCCCCTTCCCGACGGCGCCAGCGTCATCTGCTACGCAGATGATACGCTCGTGGTGGCCGTCGGGATGACGCTGGGGAGGACCGTCCGACGGGCGGAGGTGGCAGCCGCCGCCGTTGTGGGAAGGATCCACGACCTCGGACTCCGGATAGCGCCGGAAAAGACCGAGGCCATATGCTTTCACGGCAGGCCTCGGTCCCGGCCGCCGGAGAGGTCGTGGATGACGGTAGGTGGAGCCGCTGTCGAAGTAGGGTCCCGTTTGAAGTACTTGGGACTCCTACTCGACAGCACGTGGACGTTCGAAGGCCCACTTCGATCGCCTCGTCCCCCGAGTTGAGAGGGCGGCGGCCGCACTTGGCCGCATATTGCCCAACCTCGGGGGACCGGGAGATAGAGTTCGCCGCCTCTATTTAGGTGTGGTACGGTCTATGGCCCTGTACGGGGCACCCGTATGGGCCCTGGACGTGATGGTCAGCCGGCGCAACAAGCAACAGTTGCGCCGGCTCCATAGGCGTATGGCCCTGAGGGTCATACGCGGGTACCGTACCACATCCTACGTGGCGGCGATGGCTCTGGCAGGAGAAATTCCCTTCGAACTGCAGGCGTCTGCACGTGCGTGTGTTTATACGCGCGTGCGGGCAATAAGCCGGGTTCGAGGGAGACCGCCAGAGCCCGAGGCGATCGTGGGCTTCGAAAGCCACGCCCGAGGACGCGCCTTGACAAAGTGGCGTGGGGAACTGCAGACCCACGCCACCGAGCGCGTCCCGGGAGCCCTCCTGCCCCACCTTACGAGGTGGCAGGAGAGGGGGCGTGGTAGGCTCACCTACCGTACGACGCAGGTACTCACCGGACACGGCTGCTTCGGTGTTTACCTGCGTCGAATAGGGAGGGAAGAAACGGCAGGCTGCCACCACTGCAGCCTGGAGGAGGAAGACTCGGCGCAGCATACGCTGGAGGTGTGCCCCGCCTTTTCAGCGCTGCGCCGAGTCCTCCAGCTGCAGATCGGGATGGACCTCTCGCTGTCAGCGGTACTTGGGGCTATGCTTGACAGCGAGAGGAACTGGAGAGCGGTGGTCTCCTTCTGTGAGCACGTTATGCTGCAGAAGGAGACCGCCGAGCGGGACCGCGAAAGAGCGGATCCCGCACGGAGAGCCCGGGGAAGGGGACGCAGGCGAAACGCCGGCCCTCCCCCGGGATTTGGAGGGTAGCCGGCGACCAACAAAGTCGCTGGCTGACCGAGCGTTAAAGCTCGGCTGAAATGGGGCGGCACAAGCGGGTGTTATAACAACGACCCGCACTGGTGCCGCCCCGGTGGCCGCGACGTCACGGGCGGGGGCCCGCGGCGTCCGTAATGACGGCCACGAGATGGAGCGGTGCGGGGTGCGACCTCCCTGCACCGCGGAAACAGGAGAAATTGGGGGACAATACCCCCCTCGGGACGCGCTGGCCCTAGAAAAGGGTCGGCAAGGCGTGGGGAGTCGCGGTGGTGTTCTTTAAGAGAACCCGTGACTCCCCCCTGAGCGCCAGAGGAGGCAGAGCGTCCGAAGGTCGCCGCTGTGGTTTTAGTGGGTCAAACCCCACACTACCCTTACCGTTCCCCCGGACGGTAAGGGTGTCTGGTAAGCAGATTTCCAAAGCGAAAAAAAAAAAAAAAAAAAAAAAATGGGTTAGGTTTGGGTTAGGTTTGGGTTAGGTTTGGGTTAGTTTGGGTTAGTTTGGGTTAGGTTTGGGTTAGGGTTAGTTTGGGTTAGGTTTGGGTTAGGTTTGGGTTAGTTTGGGTTAGGTTTGGGTTAGGTTTGGGTTAGGTTTGGGTTAGTTTGGGTTAGTTTGGGTTAGGTTTGGGTTAGGTTTGGGTTAGTTTTGGGTTAGTTTGGGTTAGGTTGGTTTTCGCCTGATGGCTGAACTGTACGGACGTGTGTCGAAACGCTCCGTATGGTACGGTTAATAAGTGCGGTAATTTCGCGTTAAAGCGCAAAAGTGGTTCGTGAAATCTGGAAGAAAAGTGTGTGCAACAGCTGGACGGAAGGTCAGAAGTGTGAGTGCCCGGAAAAGTGGAGAAAACTCCAAAATTCCGGGTATTATTTACGAGGAAGGAGGCGGCCATCTTGGACGCCATCTTGGACGACGGCGCATCGTCCGAGAATATTGCACTATTCCACGCAGATCCGGGAGATTCTTCGGTGTTTGGAACACTCAATGTGACCTGGAAGGACACTGGAGTACTCAACGCGTGCAACAAGTGCGCGAAAGTGAACGGTAAATCGCGGAGAGGAACAATTCCGGCCGACGTGGCCGGGAGCGACAACGCCGCGCATGCGCGCAGCGACGCGACAGGCGGAGATTTTCCGGCATTCATCGCAAATTCGGGAATATCCGCAGACTCTAGTGCAACGAAAGTGACCGTGAAGGATGCCGCAAAGGTTGGCATAAACGACAAGTGCGGGTTAGTGCTTCAAAAACCGAGGAGAGGCGAAATTCCGGCCGGCGTGGCCGAGAACGCCAACGCTGCGCATGCGCACGGCTACGTGACAGGCGGAGATTTTCCGGTATTCATCGCAAATTCGGGAATATCCGCAGACACTAGTGCAACGATAGTGACCGGGAAGGATGCCGCAAAGGCTGGCATAAACGACAAGTGCGCGTTAGTGCTCCAAAAACTGAGGAGAGGCGAAATTCCGGCCGGCGTGGCCGAGAACGCCAACGCCGCGCATGCGCACGGCGACGCGACGCGAACTCGCCGAACCGAACAATTTCGCGTGTTTAGAGCAAACGAGCAAGTTAGTGGAGTGCTACGAGCTCAGGATACGAGAGAAACAGTTGGGGAGGGACACATGTATGCGGGGAAAATAGAGAGAAGCGGAATTCCTGCCCGAGAGACAGCTGCGTCGGCGGCCAGCGAGCCGGCGCATGCGCAGAGCGTTTCAACGCAAATTCTACAAACTCGCGAGTTTGGAGAATACGCAAAGTGTCGGGAAGTGCTACGGCTGTGCGAAACGGACGAAAAAGCCGTAAAAAGACACACGAGTGAGGACAAAGTGGGGAAAAGGAGAAATCCTTCCCAAGGGGAGAAGGCGTCGGCGGTCGGTGTATCCGCGCAACCGCGGAGCGCCCTGATCGGAACTCGCCGAACTCGGCGAACTCGCGAGTGCAACGCGGATCCAATGAACACTGCAGGAAAGGATCGAAAGGATAAAATGGACACGAGCGACAGCTCAACAACCACGTCTGCCTCTGGGGAGGGGCAGACGAGAAGATCGGCCAGGCTGCGCAGCGGAAGAGCTCCGCGAGCGGCTGCCCCGCAGACGTTCCCGGGGGCGTCCACGAGCGGAGACGACGGTGACTCCGATACCTCCGTCGTTTCCGTGGCATCGTTCGCGTCATCCAGGAAGCGTCCTGGCTCCGGGGGCGACGCGGGAGCGGCGAAGAGGATCGCCGGAGAGATGGACGTTGCAGAGACGACAGCGGCGCTGGAGGATTGCGACATCGATCCAGCAGCCAGCTTCTCACGCTCGTCAAGGGACGGACTTCCAGAGGAGGACGAGCTAGCCGTGGAAATGCGGCAGCATCACGCGGGGGTCCTCGCCAGCACGATTATGGAACAGATGCGGGTGGTGGAGCGTATCTCCACCAACTCAAAAAATCTAAAGGGCAACCACGTCAGGGACCTACGGGTCGCGGCGCGAACTGCCCGCGCGGCTGGTAATGAATTATCTAAGAGACATAATTCTTCACAGGAGGCGGACTGGCTGGACAAGGAGAACCAGCGTCTTCACGACCTCAACAGGGAACTGAGGAGAGAAGTTGCCAAGCTGAAGGAGGCGGAGGACCGACGCACCCGGACGGGCGTTGCAGCGCGGCAGCAGCCGCAACAACAACAACAACAACAAGAGCGCCAAAAACAGGAGGAGGGGCAGCCATTGCCCACAGAGAAAAGCAGGAGTGGTTGTTTTAAGATCCCAGCACCCCCTGCCGAGATTGTCGGAGCTAATGCACCTGCAATTACAATTTCAGGTCAGGAGCCGTTCGAGGCCAGAATATTGGCGCGCATCGACAACAGATGGGCGGAGTTCCGACGGGAGCTGCTACAGGAACTGGGGGGAAAGCAAGGCGGCAGGACGACGGCGCAGAACAGCGCGAGCGCAGATCGAAAGGGCACCACCGCCAGCGGACCGAACGTGGGGCGGACGGCGAACGCGAAGGTCGCCCCTCGTCCAGGAAATCAGAGCACCGCTGCAACAGCGACAGCGAAAGGGGCGAAGCCAGCAACGTCGACGCAGGAACAACCGGCGCAGCGCAAAACGGAAACCGAGTGGGCCAAAGTCGTCGGGAGGAAGGAGAGACGCGGGCTGCAAAGAAACAGCGCCCCCCCGCCCCCAACTGCCCCAACGAGGGAAAGCCGGAACAAGGACGACCAAAAGGAGACGTCGAAGACAACAAGTAAGGTAGGGAAAACACCTACACCACCTGTGCGACTGAGGCGACCACCGAACACGGCGGCGGTCAGCCTGAATGTAAATCCGGGGGCGGAAACCTCCCTCAAGCTCGCTATGGAGCGTGCTCGGGAGAGGGTTAAGCTCGCCGAATTAGAAATAAGCGGCGTGCGGCCGAGGCGATCGGCAACGGGGGGATTAGTGTTGGAGATCGGTGGTCCCAACAGAGTGGAAAAGGCGAGAGCTCTGGCCAGCAGGATGGCCGAGGCACTCGACGGGATGGGCGTGCGTGTCGCTTGTCCCACCAGGCGCGCAGAACTGCGCCTGAGGGGACTGGACGACTCCGTGCGTCCAAAGGAGGTCGCGGCGGCTCTGGCGGCGTTGGGCGGCTGCACCGAATCCGAGGTGCAGGTGGGCGAGATTCGCCGCACACCCGCGGGCCTCGGGACGATCTGGGCTCGATGCCCGCTAGTGGTAGCCCGGAAGGCGGTAGCCGAGGGCCGCTTGCTGGTTGGCTGGAGCTCGGCTCGCGTCGAGGCACTGCAAGCGCGTCCGTTGCGATGTTTCCGCTGCCTGGAGATTGGTCACACCGGGCAGCGGTGTGAAAGCCGGGTAGACAGGAGCGGAGGCTGCTATAGGTGCGGCGATACCGCCCACCGCGCTGCCCAATGCGTCGCGGAGGTAAAGTGTCCTCTTTGCGCCGATTTAGGTAGGCCAGCGGGCCATAGACTGGGGAGCAAAGCCTGCGCCCCGCCTCCGGCCAAACGGAACAGGGGGGTAAAGAAAAGCGGCGCACCGGCGCCGGTCGTCGTCGCGAAAACCGTCGCGAATCCCGGTCGGGAACCGGCAACCGCGCCAACAGCGGCCGAGGGGGGCAACCGTACGGACATAATTGAAAGTTCCGTACCGGAGGCAGGCCTGGAGGAGGCTATGGCCGTTGAGTAGAATTCACGGCCAAACTCCTCCAGACCAATCTCAATCACTCGCGTCGCGCGCAGGATTTGCTCTTCCAGACGATGCGAGAGAGGGGGATTGCGCTGGCGGTAGCAGCGGAGCCGTTTGTGGTCCCTGAACGACAATTTAGTTTCGGGGATACGAACGGAACCGTAGCGGTTATCTGGGAGGGTGCTGCGGGCACTCCGCCGTGCGAAATGATCGAGCGCGGCGGAGGGTTCGTGGCTGTGCGCGGGGGGGAATTGGCGGTGCTGGGAATTTATATTTCACCCAGCGTCGGCATCGAGGAGTTCGACAGGCGCCTGGAGGCGATTCGCGGATGCGTCAGCAGATGCCTTCCCCTCCCGGTGCTGATCCTGGGAGATTTCAACGCGCATTCTGCGGCGTGGGGATCGCCCGGGACGAACACCCGAGGTCGCCTGGTTCAGGATTGGGCGGCGGGGCTCGACCTCCTGTTAATTAACAGGGGAAGGGCTGCGACCTGCGTCCGGTGGCAGGGATCGTCCATCGTGGATCTCACGTGGGCGACCCGCACCGCCGCGGGGCGCGTGGGGAGTTGGAGGGTTGCGGAGGACGTCGAGACGTTATCCGATCACATGTATATATTCATGGAGATCGGGGCGTCCCGCGTCCAGAACGCCCCCCACACGCCGAGGGGCTTAAGGGAAAGAATAAGGGGGGGCCCACCGCCGCCAAGATGGTCGCTCGATCGCCTGGACGGTGATCTTCTGGCTGCGGCCTCCCACGCCGCGGCCTGGTCGGGAGACTCGCTCACGAGAGACTTGCTCTCCTCGACCGGGCCAGATCGTGCCGCGAAGGGGGCGGAATGGTTCGCGGAGGCGATAAAGGCTGTGTGCGACACGGCGATGCCTCGGACCAGGCCGCCTCTGCGGCGGGCTGTGTATTGGTGGTCTGGCGAGATCGCGGAACTCCGCCAAGCATGCGTGCGCTATAGGCGCCGATACACGCGTGCCCGTCGTCGAAAGCGGCGCGACGAGGCGCTGGAGGCTTGCGCCTACGAGGATTATCGCGTGGCAAGGAGAGCACTCCAGGGTACCATTGCCAAGGCAAAGGCTTCCGCATGGAAGGAGCTCCTCGGGACGTTGGATCGGGATCCCTGGGGCCGACCATACCGCATCGTGCTCGGTAGGCTCCGCCCCTGGGCACCCCCGGTTACGCAGGTGATGGAGCCCGTCCTTCTCGGCTCTGTGCTGGCCGCGTTGTTTCCCTCGTCTAGCGAGGAGGCTGCGCGCGGGCAGGAGTCCGAGCGGGGAGGCCAGTGCGGAGACTGGACCTCAGAGCTCGAAATCACCCCCGAGGAGCTCGCCGTGGCTGCCAGACGTCTCGGTGCGGGGAGAAAGGCACCGGGTCCAGACGGCGTCCCCGGAACGGCACTGGCGATGGCCCTGGAACAGTTAGGGGACTCTCTTCGGCAGCTATTTAACTGCTGTCTGAGGACTGGCTCCTTCCCCCGGGCGTGGAAAAGAGCGCGGGTGGTCCTGCTACGAAAGGAGGGCAGAACGGGGAACTCGCCGTCCTCGTACCGGCCGGTGTGTCTGCTGGACGAGGTGGGGAAGCTTTACGAGCGGGTGCTCGCTTCCCGGCTCGGCGCACATTTGTCCGGGGTGGGGCCGGATCTGTCGGAGAACCAGTTCGGTTTCCGGGGTGGACGGTCGACGATCGACGCGATACGACGCGTCCGAACGCTCGCGGAGGCTGAGGTGACCCGCGGAAGGGTGGCGTTGGCTATATCTCTCGATATAGTCAACGCGTTCAACTCCCTTCCGTGGGAAACCATAAGGGCGGCTCTCGTGAGACATCGAGTACCGCCCTATCTGAGGGCTGCGATCCGGTCCTACCTGTCGGAGAGGTGGGCGGAGTACCCGGTCCGTGGTGGGGACGTGTGCGGGAGGCCGGTCACGTGCGGGGTACCGCAGGGGTCGGTTCTAGGACCACTACTGTGGGATCTCGCGTACGACTGGATCCTTAGGACGGCCCTCCCCGCTGGCGTTAGCGTGGTGTGTTACGCCGACGACACGCTCATGCTCGCGGCGGCGGAGAATTTCGGGAGGACGCTGCGGCTCGCGGAATGCGGGGTGGCGGGCGTCATCGCGAGGATCGAGAGGCTGGGGCTTTCGGTGGCGGCGAGCAAAACCGAGGCTATGTGGCTGCTAGACCCGGCCCGGCGCTTGTCGCCGCCGAAGTTCTGGCTCCGCGTAGGGAATGAGAGAGTCGAGGTAGGCCAACGGATGAAATATCTGGGGCTGATACTCGACACCCACTGGCGATTCGAGGCGCACTTCGAGCGCGTGGCCAGCCGGGCGGAGGGAGTTGCGAACGCGCTTCTTCGCATTCTCCCGAACCTCGGAGGGCCCGAGGAACGCACCCGCCGACTCTACGCGGGCGTCGTGCGGGCGATAGTATTGTACGGAGCGCCGATATGGGCAAACGCCCTTCTCAAAAGCCGCCACAGCCTTGTGCTGCTAAGACGGCTGGAGAGAAGGGTAGCGATTAGACTCGCGAGAGGATACCGCACGATCTCGTACGAGGCGGCGATGATCCTGGCGGGGCTTCTACCCCTAGAGTTCCAGGCCGAGGAAGCCGAGGCGGTTTATACACGCTCGGACGTACTCAGGCGGACGGGAGTAGCCCAGCCGGATCGGGGAGAAGCTGTTCGAGCCGAGAGGAGCCAGGCTCGCCGGCGCGCGATGGCGAATTGGCGCACTCGACTGGAGACAGCGAGGAGCGCCGCGCAACGGGCCGTTGGAGCGGTTCTGCCGAGCCTCGAGAAGTGGCGAGGTAGAACGTGGGGAAGGCTCACGTATAGAATAACACAAATTGTAACCGGGCACGGATGCTTCGGAGCGTTTCTTCACCGGATCGGGAGGGAGCGGACGCCCGTCTGCCACCACTGCGGGGAGGAGCGGGACACGGCGCAGCACACTCTCGAGGAGTGTCCCGCATGGGAGCGGGAGCGCCGTGCCTTGCGGGGCGCGATCGGGCCGGACCTCACGCCGGCGTCAATCGTCGCGGAGATGCTGGCGTCCGAGAGGTCTTGGGGAGCAGCGTCCTCCTTCTGCGAGTCCGTAATGCTGCAGAAGGAGGAGGCTGAGCGGGTCCGCGAGCGCGCGGACCCCGCTCGCAGGGGGGCGGGTAGCAGGGGTCGCGCACGCGATTCCCGGCAGCCTGCATAAAGGGAAGCAGCGGATTTGGCTGGGTTCGCGACCTGCGACCCAGTAAACTCAAAAACCCTGTAGATCGGGATTAGAATAGCTCTACAGTAGTCTACCGCTTGTCGTAAGAGGCGACTAAAGGGGAACCGCTGGAAGATCCGCAGGGAGCCCGGGGGGGCAGGAGGCTCCCACTGCACGGCGAATCTTGGGAAGGTACGCCGTCGATCGCAATATGACCGTGCGACGGCGTAAGTACGCGTAGTGTTGCAGGGACGGAGATTCTCCATCTACGTCCCTCGGGTAAGGAGCCTCGACAGTCCTCCACTGTCTTTGAGGCTACGGAAGTGGAGCACCGGTGTCATCTTAGAGTTCCCGGGGCTCCCAATAATTTCCGAGGCAGGGCGGTCATCGTTGGGGTTTTAGTCGGTAAAAATCCGACACTCTCCGGGGCTGGGTTCCCCCCTGGTTCCGGAGGTCTTTTGAAGATTTCCCCAACGTCACAAAAAAAAAAAAAAAAAAAAAAGGTTTGGGTGGGGTTTTCGCCTGATGGCTGAACTGTGCGGACGTGTGTCGAAACGCTCCGTATGGTACGGTTAATAAGTGCGGTAATTTCGCGTTAAAGCGCAAAAGTGGTTCGTGAAATCTGGAAGAAAAGTGTGTGCAACAGCTGGACGGAAGGTCAGAAGTGTGAGTGCCCGGAAAAGTGGAGAAAACTCCAAAATTCCGGGTATTATTTACGAGGAAGGAGGCGGCCATCTTGGACGCCATCTTGGACGACGGCGCATCGTCCGAGAATATTGCACTATTCCACGCAGATCCGGGAGATTCTTCGGTGTTTGGAACACTCAATGTGACCTGGAAGGACACTGGAGTACTCAACGCGTGCAACAAGTGCGCGAAAGTGAACGGTAAATCGCGGAGAGGAACAATTCCGGCCGACGTGGCCGGGAGCGACAACGCCGCGCATGCGCGCAGCGACGCGACAGGCGGAGATTTTCCGGCATTCATCGCAAATTCGGGAATATCCGCAGACTCTAGCGCAACGAAAGTGACCGTGAAGGATGCCGCAAAGGTTGGCATAAACGACAAGTGCGGGTTAGTGCTTCAAAAACCGAGGAGAGGCGAAATTCCGGCCGGCGTGGCCGAGAACGCCAACGCTGCGCATGCGCACGGCTACGTGACAGGCGGAGATTTTCCGGTATTCATCGCAAATTCGGGAATATCCGCAGACACTAGTGCAACGAAAGTGACCGGGAAGGATGCCGCAAAGGTTGGCATAAACGACAAGTGCGCGATAGTGCTCCAAAAACTGAGGAGAGGCGAAATTCCGGCCGGCGTGGCCGAGAACGCCAACGCCGCGCATGCGCACGGCTACGTGACAGGCGGAGATTTTCCGGTACTCATCGCAAATTCGGGAATATCCGCAGACACTAGTGCAACGATAGTGACCGGGAAGGAGGCCGCAAAGGCTGGCATAAACGACAAGTGCGCGTTAGTGCTCCAAAAACTGAGGAGAGGCGAAATTCCGGCCGGCGTGGCCGAGAACGCCAACGCCGCGCATGCGCACGGCGACGCGACGCGAACTCGCCGAACCGAACAATTTCGCGTGTTTAGAGCAAACGAGCAAGTTAGTGGAGTGCTACGAGCTCAGGATACGAGAGAAACAGTTGGGGAGGGACACATGTATGCGGGGAAAATAGAGAGAAGCGGAATTCCTGCCCGAGAGACAGCTGCGTCGGCGGCCAGCGAGCCGGCGCATGCGCAGAGCGTTTCAACGCAAATTCTACAAACTCGCGAGTTTGGAGAATACGCAAAGTGTCGGGAAGTGCTACGGCTGTGCGAAACGGACGAAAAAGCCGTAAAAAGACACACGAGTGAGGACAAAGTGGGGAAAAGGAGAAATCCTTCCCAAGGGGAGAAGGCGTCGGCGGTCGGTGTATCCGCGCAACCGCGGAGCGCCCTGATCGGAACTCGCCGAACTCGGCGAACTCGCGAGTGCAACGCGGATCCAATGAACACTGCAGGAAAGGATCGAAAGGATAAAATGGACACGAGCGACAGCTCAACAACCACGTCTGCCTCTGGGGAGGGGCAGACGAGAAGATCGGCCAGGCTGCGCAGCGGAAGAGCTCCGCGAGCGGCTGCCCCGCAGACGTTCCCGGGGGCGTCCACGAGCGGAGACGACGGTGACTCCGATACCTCCGTCGTTTCCGTGGCATCGTTCGCGTCATCCAGGAAGCGTCCTGGCTCCGGGGGCGACGCGGGAGCGGCGAAGAGGATCGCCGGAGAGATGGACGTTGCAGAGACGACAGCGGCGCTGGAGGATTGCGACATCGATCCAGCAGCCAGCTTCTCACGCTCGTCAAGGGACGGACTTCCAGAGGAGGACGAGCTAGCCGTGGAAATGCGGCAGCATCACGCGGGGGTCCTCGCCAGCACGATTATGGAACAGATGCGGGTGGTGGAGCGTATCTCCACCAACTCAAAAAATCTAAAGGGCAACCACGTCAGGGACCTACGGGTCGCGGCGCGAACTGCCCGCGCGGCTGGTAATGAATTATCTAAGAGACATAATTCTTCACAGGAGGCGGACTGGCTGGACAAGGAGAACCAGCGTCTTCACGACCTCAACAGGGAACTGAGGAGAGAAGTTGCCAAGCTGAAGGAGGCGGAGGACCGACGCACCCGGACGGGCGTTGCAGCGCGGCAGCAGCCGCAACAACAACAACAACAACAAGAGCGCCAAAAACAGGAGGAGGGGCAGCCATTGCCCACAGAGAAAAGCAGGAGTGGTTGTTTTAAGATCCCAGCACCCCCTGCCGAGATTGTCGGAGCTAATGCACCTGCAATTACAATTTCAGGTCAGGAGCCGTTCGAGGCCAGAATATTGGCGCGCATCGACAACAGATGGGCGGAGTTCCGACGGGAGCTGCTACAGGAACTGGGGGGAAAGCAAGGCGGCAGGACGACGGCGCAGAACAGCGCGAGCGCAGATCGAAAGGGCACCACCGCCAGCGGACCGAACGTGGGGCGGACGGCGAACGCGAAGGTCGCCCCTCGTCCAGGAAATCAGAGCACCGCTGCAACAGCGACAGCGAAAGGGGCGAAGCCAGCAACGTCGACGCAGGAACAACCGGCGCAGCGCAAAACGGAAACCGAGTGGGCCAAAGTCGTCGGGAGGAAGGAGAGACGCGGGCTGCAAAGAAACAGCGCCCCCCCGCCCCCAACTGCCCCAACGAGGGAAAGCCGGAACAAGGACGACCAAAAGGAGACGTCGAAGACAACAAGTAAGGTAGGGAAAACACCTACACCACCTGTGCGACTGAGGCGACCACCGAACACGGCGGCGGTCAGCCTGAATGTAAATCCGGGGGCGGAAACCTCCCTCAAGCTCGCTATGGAGCGTGCTCGGGAGAGGGTTAAGCTCGCCGAATTAGAAATAAGCGGCGTGCGGCCGAGGCGATCGGCAACGGGGGGATTAGTGTTGGAGATCGGTGGTCCCAACAGAGTGGAAAAGGCGAGAGCTCTGGCCAGCAGGATGGCCGAGGCACTCGACGGGATGGGCGTGCGTGTCGCTTGTCCCACCAGGCGCGCAGAACTGCGCCTGAGGGGACTGGACGACTCCGTGCGTCCAAAGGAGGTCGCGGCGGCTCTGGCGGCGTTGGGCGGCTGCACCGAATCCGAGGTGCAGGTGGGCGAGATTCGCCGCACACCCGCGGGCCTCGGGACGATCTGGGCTCGATGCCCGCTAGTGGTAGCCCGGAAGGCGGTAGCCGAGGGCCGCTTGCTGGTTGGCTGGAGCTCGGCTCGCGTCGAGGCACTGCAAGCGCGTCCGTTGCGATGTTTCCGCTGCCTGGAGATTGGTCACACCGGGCAGCGGTGTGAAAGCCGGGTAGACAGGAGCGGAGGCTGCTATAGGTGCGGCGATACCGCCCACCGCGCTGCCCAATGCGTCGCGGAGGTAAAGTGTCCTCTTTGCGCCGATTTAGGTAGGCCAGCGGGCCATAGACTGGGGAGCAAAGCCTGCGCCCCGCCTCCGGCCAAACGGAACAGGGGGGGTAAAGAAAAGCGGCGCACCGGCGCCGGTCGTCGTCGCGAAAACCGTCGCGAATCCCGGTCGGGAACCGGCAACCGCGCCAACAGCGGCCGAGGGGGGCAACCGTACGGACATAATTGAAAGTTCCGTACCGGAGGCAGGCCTGGAGGAGGCTATGGCCGTTGAGTAGAATTCACGGCCAAACTCCTCCAGACCAATCTCAATCACTCGCGTCGCGCGCAGGATTTGCTCTTCCAGACGATGCGAGAGAGGGGGATTGCGCTGGCGGTAGCAGCGGAGCCGTTTGTGGTCCCTGAACGACAATTTAGTTTCGGGGATACGAACGGAACCGTAGCGGTTATCTGGGAGGGTGCTGCGGGCACTCCGCCGTGCGAAATGATCGAGCGCGGCGGAGGGTTCGTGGCTGTGCGCTGGGGGGAATTGGCGGTGCTGGGAATTTATATTTCACCCAGCGTCGGCATCGAGGAGTTCGACAGGCGCCTGGAGGCGATTCGCGGATGCGTCAGCAGATGCCTTCCCCTCCCGGTGCTGATCCTGGGAGATTTCAACGCGCATTCTGCGGCGTGGGGATCGCCCGGGACGAACACCCGAGGTCGCCTGGTTCAGGATTGGGCGGCGGGGCTCGACCTCCTGTTAATTAACAGGGGAAGGGCTGCGACCTGCGTCCGGTGGCAGGGATCGTCCATCGTGGATCTCACGTGGGCGACCCGCACCGCCGCGGGGCGCGTGGGGAGTTGGAGGGTTGCGGAGGACGTCGAGACGTTATCCGATCACATGTATATATTCATGGAGATCGGGGCGTCCCGCGTCCAGAACGCCCCCCACACGCCGAGGGGCTTAAGGGAAAGAATAAGGGGGGGCCCACCGCCGCCAAGATGGTCGCTCGATCGCCTGGACGGTGATCTTCTGGCTGCGGCCTCCCACGCCGCGGCCTGGTCGGGAGACTCGCTCACGAGAGACTTGCTCTCCTCGACCGGGCCAGATCGTGCCGCGAAGGGGGCGGAATGGTTCGCGGAGGCGATAAAGGCTGTGTGCGACACGGCGATGCCTCGGACCAGGCCGCCTCTGCGGCGGGCTGTGTATTGGTGGTCTGGCGAGATCGCGGAACTCCGCCAAGCATGCGTGCGCTATAGGCGCCGATACACGCGTGCCCGTCGTCGAAAGCGGCGCGACGAGGCGCTGGAGGCTTGCGCCTACGAGGATTATCGCGTGGCAAGGAGAGCACTCCAGGGTACCATTGCCAAGGCAAAGGCTTCCGCATGGAAGGAGCTCCTCGGGACGTTGGATCGGGATCCCTGGGGCCGACCATACCGCATCGTGCTCGGTAGGCTCCGCCCCTGGGCACCCCCGGTTACGCAGGTGATGGAGCCCGTCCTTCTCGGCTCTGTGCTGGCCGCGTTGTTTCCCTCGTCTAGCGAGGAGGCTGCGCGCGGGCAGGAGTCCGAGCGGGGAGGCCAGTGCGGAGACTGGACCTCAGAGCTCGAAATCACCCCCGAGGAGCTCGCCGTGGCTGCCAGACGTCTCGGTGCGGGGAGAAAGGCACCGGGTCCAGACGGCGTCCCCGGAACGGCACTGGCGATGGCCCTGGAACAGTTAGGGGACTCTCTTCGGCAGCTATTTAACTGCTGTCTGAGGACTGGCTCCTTCCCCCGGGCGTGGAAAAGAGCGCGGGTGGTCCTGCTACGAAAGGAGGGCAGAACGGGGAACTCGCCGTCCTCGTACCGGCCGGTGTGTCTGCTGGACGAGGTGGGGAAGCTTTACGAGCGGGTGCTCGCTTCCCGGCTCGGCGCACATTTGTCCGGGGTGGGGCCGGATCTGTCGGAGAACCAGTTCGGTTTCCGGGGTGGACGGTCGACGATCGACGCGATACGACGCGTCCGAACGCTCGCGGAGGCTGAGGTGACCCGCGGAAGGGTGGCGTTGGCTATATCTCTCGATATAGTCAACGCGTTCAACTCCCTTCCGTGGGAAACCATAAGGGCGGCTCTCGTGAGACATCGAGTACCGCCCTATCTGAGGGCTGCGATCCGGTCCTACCTGTCGGAGAGGTGGGCGGAGTACCCGGTCCGTGGTGGGGACGTGTGCGGGAGGCCGGTCACGTGCGGGGTACCGCAGGGGTCGGTTCTAGGACCACTACTGTGGGATCTCGCGTACGACTGGATCCTTAGGACGGCCCTCCCCGCTGGCGTTAGCGTGGTGTGTTACGCCGACGACACGCTCATGCTCGCGGCGGCGGAGAATTTCGGGAGGACGCTGCGGCTCGCGGAATGCGGGGTGGCGGGCGTCATCGCGAGGATCGAGAGGCTGGGGCTTTCGGTGGCGGCGAGCAAAACCGAGGCTATGTGGCTGCTAGACCCGGCCCGGCGCTTGTCGCCGCCGAAGTTCTGGCTCCGCGTAGGGAATGAGAGAGTCGAGGTAGGCCAACGGATGAAATATCTGGGGCTGATACTCGACACCCACTGGCGATTCGAGGCGCACTTCGAGCGCGTGGCCAGCCGGGCGGAGGGAGTTGCGAACGCGCTTCTTCGCATTCTCCCGAACCTCGGAGGGCCCGAGGAACGCACCCGCCGACTCTACGCGGGCGTCGTGCGGGCGATAGTATTGTACGGAGCGCCGATATGGGCAAACGCCCTTCTCAAAAGCCGCCACAGCCTTGTGCTGCTAAGACGGCTGGAGAGAAGGGTAGCGATTAGACTCGCGAGAGGATACCGCACGATCTCGTACGAGGCGGCGATGATCCTGGCGGGGCTTCTACCCCTAGAGTTCCAGGCCGAGGAAGCCGAGGCGGTTTATACACGCTCGGACGTACTCAGGCGGACGGGAGTAGCCCAGCCGGATCGGGGAGAAGCTGTTCGAGCCGAGAGGAGCCAGGCTCGCCGGCGCGCGATGGCGAATTGGCGCACTCGACTGGAGACAGCGAGGAGCGCCGCGCAACGGGCCGTTGGAGCGGTTCTGCCGAGCCTCGAGAAGTGGCGAGGTAGAACGTGGGGAAGGCTCACGTATAGAATAACACAAATTGTAACCGGGCACGGATGCTTCGGAGCGTTTCTTCACCGGATCGGGAGGGAGCGGACGCCCGTCTGCCACCACTGCGGGGAGGAGCGGGACACGGCGCAGCACACTCTCGAGGAGTGTCCCGCATGGGAGCGGGAGCGCCGTGCCTTGCGGGGCGCGATCGGGCCGGACCTCACGCCGGCGTCAATCGTCGCGGAGATGCTGGCGTCCGAGAGGTCTTGGGGAGCAGCGTCCTCCTTCTGCGAGTCCGTAATGCTGCAGAAGGAGGAGGCTGAGCGGGTCCGCGAGCGCGCGGACCCCGCTCGCAGGGGGGCGGGTAGCAGGGGTCGCGCACGCGATTCCCGGCAGCCTGCATAAAGGGAAGCAGCGGATTTGGCTGGGTTCGCGACCTGCGACCCAGTAAACTCAAAAACCCTGTAGATCGGGATTAGAATAGCTCTACAGTAGTCTACCGCTTGTCGTAAGAGGCGACTAAAGGGGAACCGCTGGAAGATCCGCAGGGAGCCCGGGGGGGCAGGAGGCTCCCACTGCACGGCGAATCTTGGGAAGGTACGCCGTCGATCGCAATATGACCGTGCGACGGCGTAAGTACGCGTAGTGTTGCAGGGACGGAGATTCTCCATCTACGTCCCTCGGGTAAGGAGCCTCGACAGTCCTCCACTGTCTTTGAGGCTACGGAAGTGGAGCACCGGTGTCATCTTAGAGTTCCCGGGGCTCCCAATAATTTCCGAGGCAGGGCGGTCATCGTTGGGGTTTTAGTCGGTAAAAATCCGACACTCTCCGGGGCTGGGTTCCCCCCTGGTTCCGGAGGTCTTTTGAAGATTTCCCCAACGTCACAAAAAAAAAAAAAAAAAAAAAAAAAAAAAAGGTTTGGGTTAGGTTTGGGTTAGGTTTGGGTTAGGTTTGGGTTAGGTTTGGGTTAGGTTGGCAGCGCTGGCTGTCTGGGGACTTCCTACCTTCGGGTAGGTCGAAAACCCCGATGCAACTGATGTTCTACCTATATCTGGGTACTTACCTTGGTACTTACCTGGTGCGGAGAACTTCGGCGAAGTTGGTGGGCTCCAGACGGCAAAATCCACGTACCCTGCCTCCTCGCGGTGCTGCTGGGCCCCTGTGCTGTCTGGCTTCGGCTTGTCGGAACAGGGGGCGAAAAGGGACGTGGTACACACTGGATGGATTTACCGTTGACGACCTGGCGAAATTTAACTAATTAAATATGGATAGTACAACCAATAAGGGAAAAAATTACGGTGCAGGGGAGTTCGGATGCCCCAGTACCGGTCCGATGGGTGGTGGTGGAGCGGGCCCCTTCGGATCGTTATCTGACGACCGTGAGCCACAGCCAGTGAGCAAACAGGCTGGCGTGGTAGAAACAGCTACTGTGCGAAACAATGACAGACAGGAGGTCCCACCTATGAACCCCTTCCAGCCTAGACGAAGGCTGGAGAGGAGTCCAAGCAAGGTGCTGCAGAGGTCGTACTCGATATCTGAAGCAGGTGGACAAAGCGCTTCTGACATTGAGACCGTTGACTTACTGGAGGACGAAGAGACTTCGCCAGTACAAACGTCAAAGCGGAAAAGAACCATAAAGATAGACTCAGCCGAGCAGGTGAAGGATAGTATGGACTCCGTGGTGAAAGCCCTTGCGGACAGAGTGAGGGAAATGCACCAACTTACGAGACTACTGAAGGTTAATGCTGATCTCAAACAAAGTATGGCGAAAGTCGTAAGAGCGGTAAACGAGGTTCAAAGGGCTAACCTTGTTAGAAATAGAGGCTCTGGCACGAGTCGAGAAGAAGGTAAGCAGAAAGAAGTAGAAAGAGACAAAAGACCCATGCTTCGGGAAATGGGTACACAAACTCCTGGTGAGGGTACCCTAATCTCAGAGGTTCAACCCGAAGAAATAGAGAAGTGTGGGGATTACGAGGATTTCTCTAAAATCCACGAAAAGGTGTGGCCTGAAAGAGTTTATAGGAGAACTAGGCTAATTAGGGAAATTAACGAGGTTAACGATAGCACAATAGACCGCGCAAAAATGATGGCGGAAAGGATAAGCGATGATCTCAATGCCAGAAAGAAGACCGGCGACAATCAAAAGGACGACGAGGTACTGAGGGGACAGGAGGCTAAAGTAGGCGAGATTGCCTATGTCTTACACAGCCTGGTGTTTCCTGACAAGGACGGCGGAATAAGGCGAACAGATAGATACTACTACCATTTAATAGTATCAGAAACTCAGGAAGAGGTGCCTCTGGCTGAAAATATATATAAAGCTGCGGTTAGTCTTAGAAATATTATGGTAGTGAATAAGAGAGAACGGGTAGTTGTTAGTGTACCTGTGGGCATGCAGGAGGATATGCCTAGAAAAATTATGGAGGCGGTATTCTCTAACACTAACAAAGAGATAATACTGATAACAGACGGAGAGAACAGGGGTCATAAGGGTGAATGGACCCGTGTACGCAGAAAAGAGAATAAAGTAAGAAATGAAGAAGTCCTTACGATACGAGGAGGAGGGAAATCATTCGCGGATACCCTCAAGACACTTAAAAATCATATTGACCTGACACAGGAAAATATTACCGTCAAAGGGGTCAGGTCTACCATGAAGGGGGATATGATCCTAATAGTTAAAGGCACACGTACCGATGCTGATAAACTCGGTACACTAATTAACAATAAAATAGATGGGGTAACGGCAACCAGGAACAAAAGTAGAGGTCCTATGAAGACCCTACATGTCAGAAATATGGAGAGTACCGTCACAATTGAGGATGTGAAGAGCGCGATAATGGCTAGAACTCCTGATTGTGAGCCTGACACAATAGAGGTGAAGTCGCTTCGCCCCGCGGCAAACAACAGGCAGCATGTCACAGTGACGATGCCCTCCAAACCGGCCATGAAATTGTCAGATAGTGGTAGCCTACGAGTTGGCTGGAGCGATTGCCAAATAAGGATACGAGACGAGATGATGAGATGCTTCAGGTGCTGGGGTTATGGCCATATGGCCAGGAGCTGCAAGGGCCCAGACAGAAGTAAGTCCTGTCGTAGGTGCGCCGAGGACGGCCATGATGCTGCACAATGCAGTAACACTATGAAATGTGCTCTATGCAATAAAGAAGGCCACATGTCAGGGGGCCTGCGATGCCCGACATATATCAGGTTCGCGGCCGATACTAAGAGAAAGGAGATAAGTAATACACCAAGAAGGTAGTACAAAGTATAGGATGGGTACTAATATAGGGGCAGGCTTTAAAATCCTTCAGGTTAATCTGAACCATGCTAGATTGGCCCAGGATATGATGGATAGAACTGCAGATGAGCTACAAATCGACATTATCGCAGTTAGCGAACCATATAAGATACGTGACAACTGGTATCGTGATAAGACAGGTCGTGCGGCCTTATGGGTTACACCAAGAGGAGCCCTCAAATTTGACTCTATCCGTCAAGTTGAACAGGGGGAGGGATGGGTGGCAGTTGAGATCGATGGCGATGTCGTTGTCAGCTGCTACCTATCCCCCAACCTGAAAATGGCAAATTTTGTGGCATACGTGGATGCACTGGATGCGCTGGCGCAAGAAGTATCCGATAGGAACTTCATGGCGCTAGGTGATTTTAATGCCAAGGCCCCTGCCTGGGGTTCAAAAAAACTGGACCACCGTGGTGCTATCCTATTAGAGATGTGCTTGAAAAGAAATCTGATTCCGGCTAAAAGCGCTGGAAAGGAATATACATACGAACATAGAGGTCGCAGATCGTTGATAGACATTTTACTCTGTGACAGGAAGACCTTCAAGCGCATAACTAATAGTGAGATACTCGACAGGCACACCTCCTCAGACCACCTATACGTGGTACATAATATCAAATGTGGTACGATGGGCAATGGTAATAATGGGGAATTGGGCCCTGGTCCAAATATAATACAGGGTAAAGTGAGACCCGATATATTTCGAGAACTGTATGAACACTGCTTCTATGATGACCTACCCGAGCTCAATGATATACATAAAATTGACAGGTACGTTGAGTGTATAAATGAGATGATCGAGGAATCAAAATCCGTCATTCCATCATATATCGCTGGGAAGCCCAGGGTATATTGGTGGAATGACGAGATCAAAGGATATAGAAGAGAGGCATACAGAACGAGACGCAGACTCCAAAGGTGTTATAAGAAGCAGAATACCCTGGAGATAGAAAGGGCTAGGAATGAGCACAGGGTTGCGAAAAGAAATTTAAATAGGTCGATCCGTGTGGCCAAGAAGGAGGCATGGAGCAAGCTATTAAGGACAATAGATGCTGACCCATGGGGACGTCCTTATAAGATCGTCTTGAGCATGATACGACCGTCACACCCCCCTATGAAGCCGGGTGCTCTTGAGATCAGGAGTGTGGTGGAGAAACTCTTCATCACCAAAAAACCTACATACCTTAGAGTATTTCCGGAATCGCCCAGGGCAAATGATATAACTGAGATAGAATGTGATGTCATCAAGGCAGAGGAGATATTAGCTGCCGTGGAAAAGATTAAACCTAAGAAGGCACCTGGGCTTGATGGCATCACACTGGATGTCATCAAAACTATATGCGAATGCGCTCTCGAACATCTAGTGGAGCTTTTCAACCGGTGCTATAGTTTGGGTTATTTCCCAAATGCATGGAAGGCTGCCAGACTTGTGCTTCTGCCTAAAAAGAATACACCCTCGAGAGACGCCAAAGATTGGAGGCCATTATGTATGATATCCAATCTGGCGAAGGTTTTAGAGAACGTTATTAAGAATAGAATAATGGCCTGTTGTGGTTTTGCGAAGAACCAATATGGTTTTAGCAGGGGCAAGTCCACTGTACACGCACTACAAGAGCTTGTAGATACATGGAACCGAGCGAAGAAGCGGGCAATGCATTGCTTACTAATAACTCTAGATGTGCGGAATGCGTTTAATACGCTTTCCGCAGATAGTATTATTTCAATGGTCATCAGGAAGAAGCTATCCAGCAAACTGGAGAACATAGTAGCGAACTACATACGAGACAGGAGGATTGTGTATCATGCTGGTGGTCGTTGGCATGCGATACCTGTCCATGGTGGGGTGCCCCAGGGTTCGGTCCTGGGCCCCATACTATGGAATTTGGTTTATGATGACCTACTCGAGATGCAACTTCCAGATGGTGTCTCGTTAATTGGATATGCCGACGACATCGCTGTCGTAGTGACAGACTGCAACATGGACCGCATACGAGATAAGGCTACCCGCACCCTCTCAATGCTGAGCAGCTGGTATAAAAAAGAAGGGCTTGAATTAGCGTATGAAAAAACTGAGGCTATCCTGTTAACAGGTAGAAAGATTAGTCGTGGTATTTCCTTCCACCACGAAGGAACTGTGATCAATACAAGCAAAATAGTTAAGTACCTTGGAGTTTTATTTGAAACCAACCAAATCTATAGAGCCCATATAGAGAGGGCTAGGGAAAAAGCCGTCAAAATGTCGGGAGCACTGTCTAGGCTCATGGCCAATACAAATGGCGGAGGATACCAAGCAAGGTTACTATACCATCGAGTCATTGAGTCCATTATAACTTATGCGTCTCCGATATGGTCGGATGCTATATCAATAGCCTGGAATGAGCAGCGTATCCGCTCTATACATAAAATGATGTTGACGCGCTTGACAAGAGCGTATAGGTCGACATCATATGACGCACTATGTGTCATCGCAGGTTATCCTCCATGGAGGCTCTTGCTGGATGAGAGAAAGAGGATATTCCAGAAAATCAGCGAGGCACGTGGCACTGCCGATAATGTAGAGAGTTCTGTTAAAAACAGAATTAAGATCAACGAGCGGATAGCCACAGTTAGCAAGTGGCAAGCTGAATGGACGGTTGCAAAACATGGCGCCTGGACAAGGAGATTAATACCACAGATAAAGCATTGGTGGATGTGGGGACCTAAGATAGCGGATTTCCACGTATCGCAATTCCTAAGTGGCTGCGGAGCTTTCAATGGATATCTCAAGAAGATTGGGAAATCTGAAACGGATAATTGTTGGTTATGTGGCATAGCCCCAGACGACGTGGAGCATGCATTCTTCCACTGTGGTAGATGGTCAGAAGATAGGGAGACAATGCACAACGATGTGGGTGAACTTGTCACACCCGAGAATATAATCAAGATATTGGAAAAAGAAGATAAAAGAGATATAATAATTAAATATATCAAAATGGTGTTGACACACAAGGAGACCGAGGAGAGAAATAGGCAAAGGCCGTTCAGGCGGGTGGACCCACAGCTAGCCAGCCTGCCTGGTATTAGGATCTAGAGATATGGGAAACGCAGGGTACTGCTATAATGCGTACCTCCAGATACCTAAAATATAAACGCTAATTACCAATTTTACCTATCTATTGATTTATTTATTTATTCTTTGTGACGTTTATTTATTTTAACTTATTTTACCTCTATGAGTGTACTATTTTATATTATGTGACATATAGTATTTATTTTATTGTGTTACCTGGTATATGTTTTACATTTTTATTACGATGACCTGCGTTTTTTAACCATTCAAGTGATATGACGACAATCATACATAGGAGATTTTTATAGACTGACTCAAGAGGATTAGAAGTGATTTCTCTCCGTGAGAACAGGAGGAGGTAATGACATATAGGGCATGATATATGTCAGTGAGAAACCAGGGCCCTCCCCCAGCTGTAATACCTACATAGGCTTAGGACCTGGGAGAGGGCACCCTGCTTAAATACTGGAGACAGGAGCTTGAGACAGAGGTGGGGTTTTTAGTGGGTATACCATAATGCTAGAATCCATAACAACGGGAGTCCCACACTACTGGGTGACCGTGTAGTCACCTCAGTGTGCGTAAAGCATTTTCCCCACCTCTAAAAAAAAAAAAAAAAAAAAAAACAAAAAAAAAAAAAAAAAAAAGGTTTGGGTTAGGTTTGGGTTAGGTTTGGGTTAGGTTTGGGTTGGGGAGCATGAGGCTGGAGCGGGCTGACACCCAGTACCGGGACAACCCTACGACCACCTGAGGTCGGACGGGGAGACCCCCGGGCTGGGCGAAAACTCTGATGGAACTGATGTTCCCTTGATCGGTTTAGGCGCTAGCACGTATACGGGTATTGCAGCCCGGTGAGCGTGGGACGTGCCTTGCCAGGAAGGGGAATTTCGGTGAAGTTGGGGGCCCAATCTGGTCAAGACCACTCGCCTCACCTTCTCGTGGGGCTCCCTGTGACTCTGGACCGACTTCGGTCGGGCTGGAGTTCGAAAGAGCGAGTGGCAGTCGGGAGGGGACCTCCAGGGGCCGAGCCGCAGTCATGCGGCCGGTACGGGTAGCGAACCCGGAGTACCCGAGCACCTACACCGTAAACCAGTGGTCATGTTTTACTGGAACGGGGGGCTTGCCTTAACTGGCCGGCCCGCGAGGATGACAACCTCTATAAAAAATCCCTAGCCCCAAGCTGCGGCACGCGGTGAAGAGGGTGCGTCTGGAGTAAGCGCCAGACGTGGCTGGTGGGTGCACCAGTCGTTAGCGACCAACCCCGGGGTACCTGGCGACCCCCCGGGCGTATCAGCCTTCCCCGGGTAAGGCGGCTCTGCCCGGGGCGACGTTTATTTCCGACCACGCTCGTGGGATCTGTTATGGAATCTTTAATAAACACAAAAACCGTGGTGGAAGGAGGCGAGAGGGAGGTGGCTGCTGGAGTATCCAGCGGCAACATGGAGGGTGCTTGTGACGTTTCGTCACGGCCCCAGTCGAGGGCGAGCAACGGGGACCGGGACCGGTCTCCCGTGGTCGACCTCACCCAGGCGGGGCCCAGTTCGGAGGGCAGCCCCATATTGGGAATTCGAACAAGGAGTGGGAGGAGGCTTCCTCCCGCTCCCATCTGTTCAGACGAGGGCGAGGAGTCAGACTGCTCCTTCGCTTCGCTCCAGTCGGGGCCAAGCAGCCGCTCTTCGTCGAAGAAGAGGGGCAGGCCGCCAACAACCGGCGAGTACGTCGGCATGGCGGAGGCCAAACGCAGATATGTGGAGGCTCACGAGGCGGAGATGGAGGTGCGTGAGGTTGAGGCAATTCTCGACCCCTCGTTGCCTCCACCAAAACCGGGTAAGAGTGGTATCCCGCTCCCCGACGAAGCTGAATTGGCGAAGGAGTATCGCCAGAGACCCACCGTGGACCTGGTGGCAGGCGTCCTCGAGGCAATGGATGAGGTCGTGAAAGTGTCTTCCGTATCCAAAGGCCTGAAGGGCAACCTGGCCAGGCGGCTACGAATCATAGCCCTAAACACACGGACCGGAATAACGGAGATGGCCGTCCGATCAACCACGGACGCCACACGCCAGCTGGAGGCGGAGAACAATACCCTCCGCGGCCAGATGGCGGAATTGAGGGCGGAGATGGCCAGGCTCCGTGAGATAGTGGAGTCACGGCGGCAGAAGCAGCGACCGCGGACGCCACCGCCGCCAATGCCGCTGGCCACTAGGATAGAGGCAGCGCGGGAAGAAATGCAGGAGCTGGCGCTGGAGGAAGCCAGCCCTGCACGCCAGCCTCCGGCAGTGGTCCGGAAGGTGGAGCCGGTTGGGGATAATATCCTCGACCGTATTAGCTCCCTTATCGACGCCAAGCTGGCGTCGTTTAAGAGGGAGCAGGCACTGCGGGAGGCCCCCAACACGGCGGCGACCCCCGCTCCTGCGCAGAAAGCCTCTAAGCTGAATAAGAGGCAGAAGCGGCGACAGAGAGAGGCAGCGGCGGCCGCTGCGAGCACGGCGGCCACCAAAATGCCGCAGCGGGGCAAACCAGCGGCCGGACCAAGTGGTGCAAAGACGCAGCAGCCGGCGCAGACAACCGCGGCTCAACCTAAGACCGGAAAGGTCGAGTGGGCAAAGGTGGTGGGGAGGAAGGAGCGTCGCGACACCGCTGCCGCCGCCAAATTGCGAACCCCCACCCCAAGGTCCCCTGCCAACCCTGCCAATAAGCAGGGTGCTGCGACTGGCGGTAGGGGCAAACAGGGCTCTGGGAAGGCCCCGGCAAAGAAGCCGTTGCCGCCTCGCCCCCCACGCATGGCAGCCGTCACGGTGACGGTCCCAACGGGGGGCAAGGTTACATACGCCGAGGCGATGGCCACCGCAAGGGCTAAAGTCAATCTGGCGGAGGTCGGCATTGACTCCCTAAAGATACGGAAGGGGGTGACCGGTGCGCTCGTCCTGGAAGTGCCGGGACCAGACGGCGCTGCTAAGGCCGATAAATTGGCGGCCAAAATGTCCGCGGCGTTAGACAGTATGGGGGTGAAGGTCGCCAGGCCAACGAAGAGCGCAGAGTTGCGCATAAGAGGCCTGGAAGACTCTGCAACCCCCAAGGAGGTTGCTGCAGCCGTCGCCGCAGCTGGAGGGTGCCGCCACGAGGAGGTAGCCACGGGCGAAATTCGCTCCACCTCCTCCGGCATGGGCACCATTTGGGTCCGCTGCCCAGCTGCCGCCGCTCGTAAATTGGCGGTGGCGAAAAAGCTGAACGTTGGGTGGACCCAAGCGACGGTGGAGGCCCTCCAAGCCCGGCCCCTGCAGTGCTACCGCTGCCTCGAAATGGGGCACACCAGGCAGCGGTGCACAAACGAGGCGGATCGCTCCGGTCGCTGCTACATTTGCGGCGACCTGGGCCATAGAGCAAGCGCCTGTAAGGCCACCTCCCCGAATTGCGCAGTGTGCGCGGACCAGGGAGGCCGGCAGGGCACCGCCTCGGGAGCCGGGCGTGTAACGCCGCGGCCGCCAGGAAAGGCGGTAAGGGAAGGAAGGGGGCACCGGCAGCAGCCCCTGCCAAAACCGTCGCCGCAGTTACACCGGCGGCGGTCAAGGAAGTAGTGGCGGAGACGCCATCCGTGGCCGTGGCAGAGGCCGCGCAGGTAATGGACACGACGGCCTAAAATTCGCGGCCATAGTGCAGGCTAACCTCAACCGCTCGGCCAGAGCCCAGGACCTGCTCATGCAGGCCATGGCCGAGCGGGGTGCCGGGTTGGCCGCCGTGGCGGAGCCCTATAGAGTCCCAGACCACACCCACTGGCTGGGAGACCCGCTGGGCTCCGTCGCCGTCGTGTCCGGAGGGAGGCCGGGTGCCCCGTCGTGCACGCTCATTGAGCGCGGCGGGGGCTACCTGGCCGTTGAGTGGGGAGGTATGGCGGTGGTGGCCGTTTATGCGCCTCCCAGCTGGACTCTCGCGTCTTTCGAGGAGTACTTGGACGGGGTTGGGAGATGTATCTCCCGCTGCCTTCCCCGTCCGGTACTCGTCTTGGGGGACTTCAACTCCAAAGCCACGGCTTGGGGTTCCCCCAGGACCGATGCGAGAGGAAGGGAGGTGCTGGAATGGGCGGCTGGACTGGGGCTCCAATTGTTGAATAGGGGCTCCGTCCAGACGTGCGTGCGGCAACACGGGGGGTCCATAGTAGACCTATCATGGGCTACACCCCCCGCCGCGCGCCGTGTAACGGGGTGGAGGGTGGCGGAAGGGGTCGAAACGTTATCGGACCACAGATACGTGGTCCTCGACCTCTCCGCTGCTCCAAAGGTGGCACCCCGTCGCCGCCCAGGTAGGCCGCCACCGCGGTGGGCGCTTACGCGCCTCGACCAGGACGCCCTGATGGCAGCGGCCCATGTGATGGCCTGGCAGAATCCTCCCGCAGAACCTGTCGACGGGAACGCGGAGGCCCATTGGTTCCGGGGTGCTATGACGTGCATTTGCGACGTCGCCATGCCCCGGGCCTGGGTCCATCCCAGGAAGGCCGTGTACTGGTGGTCGCGCGAAATAGCGGAGCTTCGCACAGAGTGCAACCGCGCGCGACGCCAGTACACCCGCGCCCGTCGACGTAGGCGGGAGGTGCAGGCAAGGGTCGCTCAGCTGTACGGGCTCTACAGAGAAAAAGTGGTAGCCCTGCAGCTGGCCATCAAGGACGCGAAGGCCCACGCGTGGAGAGTACTCCTCGGCTCTCTCGACCGAGACCCATGGGGGCGTCCCTACCGGATGGTGATGGGACGTTTACGTCCGTGGACGCCCCCGGTCACGGAGAGCCTTGACCCCGACCTACTCGGGCGGGTGGTGAACACGCTGTTTCCCCCTGGTGGGGAGTTAGTGTCTCGCCCCCGTTCCGGGACGGAGGACCAACCTGTCCAATGGTCCTCCGATTACGGGGTCACGGAGGAGGAAATGGCCGCGGCTATCCGCTGGCTCCGGGGCAAGAACAAGGCTCCGGGGCCCGATGGGATACCCGGCAAAGCGTGGGCCCAGGCGATGGGCGTCCTGGGTGATAGGCTGAGAGCCACCTTCTCAGCCTGCCTTGGGTCAGGTGTCTTCCCCAGCCTGTGGAAATGGGGAAGGATGGTCCTCCTGAGGAAGGAGGGCAGGCCCGCGGACTCTCCCTCCGCGTACCGGCCCATTTGTTTGCTCGACGAGGCAGGAAAGATGCTTGAGCGTATAATCGCCAAGCGCCTCGTCGGGCATCTATCCCGTGTTGGCCCCGATCTGGCGGACTGCCAGTTCGGCTTCCGAGATGGGCGAGCCACCACTGACGCAGTGGCTCGCCTGAGGTCCATCTCGGATGCGGCAGTCGCCCGGGGTGGGGTGTGTGTGGCGGTGTCTTTAGACATCGCCAACGCTTTCAACACCTTGCCCCTGACCGCCATCAGGGAGGCACTCGTACGCCACGGAGTGCCTCCATACCTGAGGGCGGTCATCGGGGACTATCTGCGGGATAGGGGGATAGAGTTCCCGGGCCGGTACGCTACACAGCGGAGGGAGGTCGACCGCGGGGTTCCACAGGGCTCAGTTTTGGGCCCGCTCCTGTGGAACCTCGGTTACGATGCGGTCTTGCGGGCCCCAGTTCCCGACGGCGCCACAGTCATCTGCTATGCAGATGACACGCTAGTGGTAGCCGTCGGAGATACCCTCGGGAGGGCCATCAACAGGGCGGAGGTGGCGGCTGCAGTCGTCCTGAGGAGGATCCGCGACCTGGGACTCCGGGTGGCGTTGGATAAGACCGAGGCCATTTGCTTCCACCGGCCTCGGTCTAAGCCCCCGGGAGGGTCGCGGATGATGGTGGGCGGCGCCAGCGTCGAGGTGGGGTCCAGGATGAAGTACTTGGGCCTCATCCTCGACAGCACGTGGCGCTTCGAGGCCCACTTCGACCGCCTCGTCCCCCGAGTCGAGAGGGCGGCGGCCGCGTTAGGCCGCCTACTGCCCAATCTCGGGGGACCCGGGGACCGGGTACGCCGCCTATATATGGGAGTGGTGCGCTCCATGGCGTTATACGGAGCCCCTATATGGGCTCCGGGCGTCATGGCCAACCGGCGCTGCAAACAACTTTTGCGCCGGTTGGAGAGGCGGATGGCCATAAGGGTCATCCGCGGTTATCGCACCACGTCCTACGTGGCGGCGATGTCCCTGGCGGGGGAGATACCCCTCGAACTGCAGGCGGCCGTGCGCGCGTGTTTATATGCGCGCGTACGTGCCATAAGCCGGGTTCGAGGAATCCCGCCGGGGCCCGAGGCGGTCGCGGGCTTCGAGCGCTGGGCCCGGAGACGCGCGTTGGAGAGGTGGCGTGGGGAGTTACAATCCCACGCCGCCGAGCGCGTCCCGGGTGCGCTCCTGCCACAGCTCGACAGGTGGCGGGAGAGGGCTGGCGCGCCCACCTATAGGATGACACAGGTGCTCACCGGACACGGTTGTTTCGGTGTGTACCTGTGTCAAATAGGGCGGGAGGGGACGGCAGGCTGCCACCATTGCAGCCTGGAGGAGGTGGATTCGGCGCAGCACACGCTGGAGGCATGCCCCGCCTTTACAGCGCTGCGCCGAGACTTGCAAATGCAAGTCGGGTGGGACCTCTCGCTTCCAGCACTAGTAGGGGCAATGCTGGATAGCGAGAGGAATTGGAGGGCGGTTTCCTCCTTCTGCGAGCAAGTAATGCTGCAGAAGGAGGCCGCCGAGCGGGGTCGCGAGATAAATGACCCCGCTCGAAGAGCCCGGCGGCGTGGCCAAAGAAATATAGGCCCGCCCGGGGATTGGAGGAAGGCAGGCGACCCTTTGTAACTTGTGGGTCGCCTGCAGCCGGTGAATTCCGGCGGAGTAGGGGCGGCAGAAGAAGCGGGTACGACACAAGTGGACCCGCGAAGCCGCCCCGGTGGCCGTGGCGTTCTGGGCGGGGGCCTGGGGCGCCTCGATTATACGGCCACGAGATGGAGCGGTGCAGGGCGCGACCTCCCTGCACTGCGGAACCAGGAGAAAGGGGGGATTAGTTTCCGAACCCCCCTCGGGACGCGCCGGCCCTTAGTAATCAGGGCCGGCATGGTATGGGGGTCGCGGTTGGAGTTCTCTGAGAGGCCCCGTGAGGCCCCCCTTATGCCTGAGGGGGCATGGCGTCCGGCAGGTCGCCGCTGTGTTTTTAGTGGGTCGAACCCGCCGGGACCCGTGCCGTTCCCCCGGACGGTAGGGGTGTCTGGTTAGCAGATTTTCACAGCGTAATAAAAAA